>CAUYLG010037868.1:0-34019 GCA_963573385.1 Cacajao melanocephalus
AGTGCAGTGGTGCAATCCGGCTCACTGCAACTTCTGTTTTCCGGGTTCAGCGATTCTCCTGCCTTAGCCTCCCGAGTAGCTGGGACAACAGGCACGCACCACCACGCCTGGCTAATTTTTTGTACTTTTAGTAGAGACGGGTCTCACCATGTTGGCCAGGATGGTTGTGATCTCTTGACCTCGTGATCCGCCCACCTCGGCCTCCCAAAGTGCTGAGATTACAGGCGTGAGCCTGGCCGACAAACTTTTTTTACTACAGTTCCACTGATGAGCTATACAAGTTGAAGGACAATAACTAGACTGACACTCTAGTGACTAGAGCAGGCATCAAACACCAAGGACACTTGCCTGCCCTCACTTTCTGAAGCCCTGTCCTGCTGAAATGTAAACAGATGGCAGCCCTCAGAGGCTCTTCTAAGGCCTCTGATTTGGTGAAAAGGAATATTCTGTCAGATCAAACCCTTAACAAACAACTGCTAGTACTATTAAAAGAAGAAGAACTTAGGATGTATGACAGAGAGAGTACCAGATCCTCAGCAGATTCTAAGGCATTATTAGTAAGGGTTCCCATACCTGTAATCTCATTTCTTAACAAACTGCTCAAGCCGAGCAAGTTATGGTGCAAAACCAGTAAGAAGAGAGCAACAGCCAGGACCAAGATGATGATGTTTACTGAAATAGATAGGGAAAACCTATGTTACACCTCTTTTACCTTTGACCAGGCATAAAAACTTAACTTGTAGAAAGAGCATACCTCTACGGAATGACATCTTTTTCTTCTGTTGTATAAATATTAGTTATTAACCCTACAAAACAAAAAAAAAAGACCCCAAAGTCATTAAGTACATGAGAATAAACATCAAAATGCTCTAACATTTTTTTTTAATTCAGGAAGAAACAAGAGGCACATATAGTATTCTGCCTGAAACTCGTTTTGAATTAGCAGTTTCTAAGAACCCAATTTGGGATCTGAAATTTTTATGGTAATCATAATAAAAAACTTTAAAATAATTTGGAGAAATACACAGCCTTAGCCTTACACATTATACATCACAAAATGAAAAGCAAAAGAAACGTTTAAGAATTAAGTTTCAGCCTGGCGCGGTGGCTCACGCCTGTAATCCTAGCACTTTGGGAGGCCAAGGTGGGTGGATCACCTGAGGTCAGGAGTTCAAGACCAGCCTGGCCATCATTGTGAAACCCCATCTTAAAAAAAAAAAAAAGAATTAAGTTTCTACTTAAAATTCCTAGTTAAATTAGATATGAATTCAGGTTGCCTATGTACAAGTACCCTGAGGTCTTAGCCTCATCAGTAAAAACATCCCTGTTCAGAGTTGTATCCCATTCACCTTTTAACATGAGTGTCCTCAAAGAAAAGACATTATCCAAATTCACTTGACAAACCCACAGCACAGAAAAAGTTACGAAAATTCACAAAATCCAATTGCTATCAAAAGTTGGAGTGCATTTCAGGCCACTGTAACTAGCAAAAAAAAAAAAAAAAAGTTTATTGCCGGGCACAGTGGCTCATGCCTGTAATCCCAGCACTTTGGGAGGCCAAGGCAGGCGGATCATCTGAGGTCAGGAGTTCAAGACTAGCCTGACCAACGTGAAGAAACCCCATTTGTACTTAAAATACAAAATTAGCCAGGCATGGTGATGCATGCCTGTAATCCCAGCTACTCAGGAGGCTGAGGCAGGAGAATCACTAGAACCTAGGAGGCGGAGGTTGCAGTGAGCCGAGACCATGCCATTGCACCCCAGCCTGGGCAAGAAGAGCGAAACTCTGTCTCAAAAAAAAAAGTTTATTATTTTACTTTTTGAAATGGAGTCTTATTCTGTCACCCAGGCTGGAGTGCAGTGGTGCGATCTTAGCTCACTGCAACCTCCGCCTCCCGGGTTCAAGCAATTCTCCTGCCTCAGCCTCCTGAGTGGCTGGGATTACAGGCGTGCACAACCACACCCAGCTAATTTTTGTATTTTTAGTAGAAAGGAGGTTTCACTATGTTGGCCAGGCTGGTCTCCAACTCCTGACCTCGTGTTCTGCCCACCTCAGCCTCCCAAAGTGCTGAGGTTACAGGCGTAAGCCACTGCGTCCAGCCAAAAAAAACATTGAGAGTGCTATTCTCAAAAACCATCTCTGTTAGCCAGCTACTCATCTCTTAAGAAAGTTATGTCTAGTTGTCACTCTGTCCTGGTCAGTCCTCAGCTCATCTGACTTTCCACTTTTTCAAAACAAGTAATTCAGTGGAAACAAGACAGTAGGTAGAACTAAATTTATTAAACAATTAAATTCCTTCAACACTCTCTGGGTAAAATGTTTCCTTAAAGACATTTTATGCAACCAAGATATTGTGAACCTATGTTTTAACCCCTTCTTACTGCGTCTTCACCCATAGCAGTACCCAACACTTACATAAGACTATTAATTTTACAAAGCACTTTCAAACGTAACGTATTTCAAAGGAAGTTAGTTCATTTGCTTTTTTAGACAGGGTCTCACTATATTGCCCAGGCTAGCCTCTAACTCCCGGGCTCAAGCAAGCCTCCTGCCTCAGCCTACCAAGTAGCAGGGACTACAGACAAAGTAAGTTTGAATTAACTTCATCCTAGGTAAATTGTGTGCATATCGAGCACTTGATTTCTCAAGGCCTTTGTAAAGTAGAGGAATATATTGAAGAGCTGTTTAAAAAATCGAGGGCTGGGCACTGTGGCTCATGCCTGTAATCCCAAAACAAAAACAACAAGGCCAAGGCAGGCAGCAGGAGTTCAAGACTAGCCTGGGCAACATTGTGAAACCCCATCTCTACAAAAAATACAAAAATAGTCCCAGGTATTTGGGAGGCTAAGGCAGGAAGATCACCTAAGCCCAAGAGGTCAAGGCTACAGTAAGGTATGTTCATGCCACTGCACTCCAGCCTGGGTGACAAAGCGACACCCTGTCTCAAAAAAATAAAAAACAGTAAAAACTGGGGATTAGCCAGCTGATGCCTATAATCCCAGCTACTCAGGTGGCTGGGGCAGGAAACTGCCTGAGCCCAGGAGTTTGAGACCGCCTAGGCAACATAGTGTGACCCCCCCGCCCCTCACTCCATGTCTAAAAAAATTTTTTTTAAACTGGGATCACAGGACACATTACAAATTTGGGGGAAAATACACATCTTCATTTTTTTTTTTTTGAGACAGAGTCTCGCTCTGTCACCCAGGCTGGAGTGCAGTGGCACCATCTCGGCTCACTGCAACACTGCAACCTCTGCTTCCTGGATTCAAGTGATTCTCGTGCCTCAGCCTCCTAAGTAGCTGGGACTACAGGTATGCACCACTATGCCTGGCTAATTTTAGTAGAGACAGGGTTTCACCATGTTGGCCAGGCTGGTCTCAAACTCCTGACCTCAGGTGATCCACCTGCCTCAGCCTTCCAAAGTGCTCGAATTACAGGCATGAGCCAGCAGGCCCAACCCACACACATCTTTCAAAAGCAGTATATATGAAGTACAATGTATCAGTGAACTTCCTCTCTAAAGAATAGACATTAGTATATACCCTAAGTCATGTGCCTCTATCACATTATGGGCTGACCTTATCTACAGCAGCTGGCAGAAGGGGAGTTTTTCGGACAAAGCCCCAACAATCTGCCTGTGATGAAGCAACTTCTACCACCACTGAGAAAACAACCTTGGACTCAAATAAATCCCAGTTAATGAATGGTACAAGAGACAATGTTTTTAGTTTGTTGACTTCCAGTTAACATTTATGGGATCAAGAGGCACACGTGAGACATCAGTTGGCTGGAAACAAGAAAACCACAATTCTATCAAGTATCTGACATACTTAAGTAGACTGGCAAGGCAGAAACCACTTGCTCCTAAAACTTCCACAGTTACCTACGTGCAAAATGCCAATTATCATGGAGTATGTCTAATCCATATTGTCTTTCCTGGGGCTATTCCTGGTAAGATAGCTTCCCTGATCTGGTTAGAATGAATTATCAAAACAAAATTGCACATAGACCCTAGATCTGTAATAGTAACTACATTTTTGTAAGAGTACATTTGTGTACAATTTGATTAGCAACAGAGTTGGTCCTCAGTATCAGTCGGGGATTGGCTCTAGGACTCCCCTTGTATATGAAACTCGATGGATGTGGCCAGGCGCAGTGGCTCACGCCTGTAATCCCAACACTTTGGGAGGCTGAGGCAGGCGGATCACCTGAGGTCAGGAGTTTGAGACCAGCCTGACCAACATGGAGAAACCCCGTCTCTACTAAAAATACAAAATTAGCTGGGCATGGTGGCATGTGCCTGTAATCCCAGCTACTCAGAAGGCTTAGGCAGAAGAATCTCTTGAACCCAGGAGGTGGAGGTTGCGGTGAGTTGAGATCGTGCCATTGCACTCCAGCCTGGGCAACAAGAGTGAAAACTCCATCTCAACAACAACAGAAGAAAATCCACAGATGTTCAAGTCCCTTGTGTAAAATGACGTATTACAGTCAGCCCTCTGTATCCCTGAATTTCAATCAGTAGTTGGTTGAACCCAAGGATACAAAACCGTGGATACAAAGGGCTAACTGTATTCAATTGTTCACTATAAAAAGGAATTATTTCTTTTGTTCAGAAGAACACTCACAAAAATTATCACACACTCACAAAAAATTAAACACATGCATGCGTGCACCAAGGTCAGGCATACCCAGAAATATGAAAGAAAACTTTAAGGAAAACAACACTTTAACTTGCTAGCTAGCAGCATTTATACCTATGTTCTCAAAACCTGTGCCCACCTTTTCTGTTTTCCCTCCTGTTACTATGGGTCAAGTACTTCCATAAAAAGGCATTCCACTGGTGCTTTGAATACTGTAACTATTTCCTGATGTAGCATCAACCTCCCTTGCTCTCTACTGGATCATACCTATCAGCATTCTATCATGCTCTGGTATCTTCCAGTTAATTAAAAAAAAAAAAAGATACCATCCCTCCAACCCCACTAGACCAACCCACAGACCCATTTCTCTGCTCCCCTTCACTCTAAAAGCTTGGAAGAATTTACAGTTTCTAGCTCCACTTCCTTTCCTCTCTTTAGCCTCCTCCAACCAGAATGCTGTTCCTACATTCAAACTGCTCTTGTGGAGGTCACCAAAGACCAAGGTCAACTTTCTGTCCTTCCTCAGAAACCATCAGGAACCTCTCAGAAAACATCAGGAAAGTTCACCATACTCCTCATCCTCAATTACAAAATTAACTCATTTGTTTACTTCTGTCTTTCCTGGCTAGAATGCACGCTCTACAAAGCTTGCATTTGGGGTCCCCTAAATAGGGACTCCAGTGAAAAAAAAAATTTTTTTCTTTAAGATGGAGTCTTACTCTGTCGCCCAGGCTGGAGTGCAGTGCTGTAATCTTGGCTCACTGCAACCTCTGACTCCTGGATTCAAGCAATTCCTGTGCTTCAGCCTCCTGAGTAGCTGAGATCACAGATGCATGCCAACAGGCCTGGCTAATTTTAGTATTTTCAGTAGAGACAGAGTTTTGCCATGATCGCCAGGCTGGTCTTGAACTCCTGACCTCAGGTGATCCGCTCGCCTCAGCCTCCTCAAGTGCTGGGATTTCAGGCATGAGCCACTGTGCCGGCCCCCTTTACATCTCAAATACCATAAAGTCTCTGCAGCAACTGCTGTCACATTAAGTGCATTTTAAGACAGATCACACTGGCCCATGTGTGGTGGCTCACGCCTGTAATCTCAGCACTTTGGGAGGCTGAGGCGGGTGGATCACAAGGTCAGGCGTTCGAGACCACCCTGGCCAACATGGTGAAACCCCATCTCTACTAAAAACAAAAAAAAATTAGCCGGGCGTGGTGGTGGGTGCCTGTAATCCCAGCTAGTTAGGAGGCTGAGGCAGGAGAATCACTTGAACCTGGGAGGTGGAGGTTGCAGTGAGCTGAGATTGTGCCACTGCACTCCAGCCCAGGTGACAGTGCAATACTTAAAAAAAAAAAAAAAAAAAAAAAGACCACGGTGCCTGGGCGCGGTGGCTCACGCCTGTAATCCCAACACTTTGGGAGGCCGAGGTGGATGGATCACTTGAGGTCAGGCATTTGAGACTAGTCTGGCCAACACACTGAAACCCTGTCTCTACTAAAAATACAAAAATTAGCCTGGTGTGGTGGCGCATGCCTGTAATTCCAGCTACTCAGGAGGCTGAGGCAGGAAAATCGCTTGAAGCCAGGAGGCAGAGGTTGCAGTGAGCTGCGACTGCACCACTGCACTCCAGCCTGAGCGACAGAATGAGAGTCAGTCTCAAAAAAAATAAATAAATAAAACACAGAGACATGTTTATTTATACACACAACAGAAAGTCTGTTCAAACACACTAAGAAACACAGAGCATGAGAAGGAAACAGGAATAAACTCTTGCCCATCCCTCTTTCTGCCTTCTACAAGTCCTGGCTCCTTCTGAGGTCAGAAAAGTGTCAAAGGTGTCTGCATTTTAGCCTTTATATGAATATGGATTTTTTTTTTTTGTTTACTCCTTGGCCTCTGCCAAGTGCAAGGATGAAAGGACACTGAGATATATAAACACTTTCTCCTACCCTTTCATCTGGCTAGCTCCCACTTGGCTTTCAGAAGTCAAGGTAGCCTCCTCCAAACTCCAGGTAGAGCTGCACCTCCCCTGAGCTCCCACATCTGGGCCTCCCTCTCCCAGAGCTAATCCAGCTGTCATGTATTTCTGGCATGATGTGGCTGTCTTCTTTGACACGCCCTGGGCTCTTCTAAGGCAACAGCCTGGTCTTGTTAACAACTGTGTCCTCGGTCTGCTGTCTGGCACAAACAAGATGCTGTGAATATTTGCTGGTTGCATGAATGAGGACAGCAGTCCCACCCTGTCCCGGGAGTGCCTAGAATCTTACTGTCTGTGGCTAACCCTGAATACATAGCATGGAGGCCGAGAGCCACCTGGTATCCAGAGGCACGGGTTCCTCAGCTCGGTTTCTCTCCAAAACGTGGTCATCCCACCTGGCTCAGGTAACGGTGGAGGCTCTACGATTTAGAGATACACCAGCCTTGAAAGAGAGGCTGAGTGAACCTTTGGCTGGCCTCTATCGGGAGGGCCCAGCCTGGGTCTTTGAGGGTCAGTAAAGCCGGCCAGAGTGTGAAAGGGCCGGGTGCGGGAGCCCCCAGATGAGGGACCCTCCACGCGGATAAGAAGGACAGCCGAGGACCGGTGTCCCCTCTACAAGGAAATTCTCTCTCTTGTGGATGCCGCCTAGGGTAGCCCCCCTAAATTCCAAGGGTCAGGAGGGGCCCCCTTACACTTAGAAGTGATCGGGAAGTGATGTGACGATCCGGGGATCCCGCCAGGCTCAGAGGTACCCTGGGTTAGGGCTCCGACCAGTCGTTCCCCTCAGAGGCTCGCCGCAGGAGCTCTCACAGCAGGCGGAGGAGGAGACGCGAATGCAACCCGCTCCCCGGCCCGCCCTGCCAGCTCAGCGCCCGCGCCGCAGGCCCAGGGGCGCAGCCCGTTGTCTGGCCGCCCGTGGCCCCTACACACTGGGCCGAGCCCACGTGCCCTCTAGCTCCGTGGCAGCCGCACACCCATACAACGCCCAGCCAGCTCGCTGCTGTGACCGCTAGACCGTCGCACCAAGCAGGCGCCACGGGGCAGCCCCGCCGCCGCCAGGGGTCCTCGCAGAGAAAAGGCCGTCGCCATGGAGACGCGGCGCGCGCCGGCAGCCGTTGGGCTGCTTAGGCACTGTCGAAGACAGTTTTCCGGACCGGGGTTTCGGCTCCAGGCACCCAACAGCACTGACAGCGTACTCGTCACGGGCGCTCAATGCCTAGATGCGGCAGCTGCTGCCACCAACTCAGCTTCCCTCGCGGGCAGCACGCCGCGGCAAAACCTCACGTCGCCTAGCTAGCGCGCGGGGCGGGGACACGGACTGTGCCGGCCCGTCGGAGACTTCCGCTTCCGGGGCCGCGGCCATCGCTCTCCCGGGCTTCGAAGGCTCGCCTGGCGACGTGCAGTGTCACACTTTGGTCCTCTCGGCCTCTAAATCTCGGTCTCCCTCGCCTCGCAGCCTGCCACCTTCGCTTGGCTGCCCGCCTCCTCATCCAGCCATGCTGGAACATCTGAGCTCGCTGCCCACGCAGATGGTGAGGGCGCAGCCTGGGGACCTCCGCACACCGCTCTTGTGCCTGGCAGCTTCGAAGCCCATGTCCGAGCACCGACCCGATGCTGCGCTGTTCTGGGCCCAGATGGGTACCGTCCACCCTCTTTCCCGAATTGCTTCCTGGGTCCCCTTCTCCTCCGCGAGGAGCTCCCTGTCCATCCTCCGTGAGGGTGTTTCAGTTCCTCCCGGGAAACCCAGAATTTAATTCCTTGCCCAGGTCCTTAGGAGAGCGGGAGCCCCTGACGTTGGGGTTACCCTGGGCCATAGTTGTGAGGTCAGGGCAGAAATTGTATCTTCTCAGCGGTGGAACCAATTCTTTTTTTCCTCTGCTTCACCCCAGGACTACAAGGGCCAGAAGCTAGCTGAACAGATGTTTCAGGGAATTATTCTTTTTTCTGCGGTAAGTATTGATTTTACATTTAACCTCCGCCCCCGCCTACCTTCCTCAACCCTCAGTTTGAGTGTGTTTAATATACTTCATTTGCCTCTAGATAGTTGGATTTATCTACGGGTACGTGGCTGAACAGTTCGGGTGGACTGTCTATATAGTTATGGCCGGATTTGCTTTTTCATGTTTGGTAAGAAATTTATGGGTGTTAGTGGCAATTGGGTTTTGTGAGTCGGGTTAGTTTGGTTACACCTCAGTAGTGAGACCCAAACCCAAAGTTTCCCTCATCCTTCCATTGTTTCCCTCTGCTGTCATTAGGAAAGTAGAATGCCAAAATAGTGTCAGATGGTATGAGCTATATAAAAGGGCACAGCTTATTTCCTTTGGCAGCTACTCTGGGTAATAATCTTAAGGTAAAAGCTAACTGGAGTTTTTCATGGTGCTCACATTTCCCCCTCACCTTTCTTTTTCTCTTTCTTTCTTTTCTCTCTTCTTTCTTTCTTTTCTTTTTCTTTCTTTTTCCTTTTCTTTTCTTTCTTTTCTTTCTTCTTTCTTTCTTTCTGAGACGGAGTCTTGCTCTGTCGCCAGGCTAGAGTGCAGTGGCGCAATCTCGGCTCACTGCAACCTCCGCCTCCTGGGTCAAGCGATTCTTCCGCCTCAGCCTCCTAAGTAGCTGGGACCACTGGCGCGTGCCACCACGCCCGGCTAATTTTTGTATTTTTAGTAGAGACCGGGTTTCACCATGTTGGCCAGGATGGTCTCGGTTTCTTGACCTCGTGATCCGCCCACCTCGGCCTCCCAAAGTGCTGGAATTACAGGCGTGAGCCACCGCGCCCGGCCTCTTTCTTTCTTTAAAATTTTTTGAGACGGGGTTTAACTCTGTTGCTCACGCTGCAGTGCACTGGGGCGATCTCGGCTCACTGCACCCTCTGCCTCCCGGGTTTAAGCGATTCTCCTGCCTCAGCCTCCCGAGTAGCTGGGACTGCAAGCGCACGCCACCATACCCAGCTAATTTTTGTATTTTTGGTAGAGACAGGGTTTCACCATGTTGGCCAGGCTGGTCTCAAGCGATCCATCCACCTTGGCCTCCCAAAGTGGTGAGATTACAGGCGTGAGCCACCATGCCTGGCTCCTTACCTTTCTTTTAGGTCTTAAAGCAATTTGTGTAGGCAGTGAGCCTGTTCCCATCATCTTATAGTATCTTGCATGAGTGGTGGCACAGAGCCTTTATAGAAATACGGATTTTTTTGGTTTTTTGTTCCCTCAGCATAGGAGTAGTTTGGGAACCAGGCATTATACATAATGATTTTTTAAAACTTTTAATAACCGTAATTGATGAGTTTTTTCTTTTCCGACCCAGCTGACACTTCCTCCATGGCCCATCTATCGCCGACATCCTCTCAAGTGGTTACCTGTTCAAGACTCCAGCACAGAAGACAAGAAACCAGGCGAAAGAAAAATTAAGAGGCATGCTAAAAATAATTGAGGTTTTCATGATTCAGCACCTGGCTGTTGTTTCCTGTGAGAGGAGCTAAATTGCTTTCATACCCCAATATGAGCTAAAACTACCTAATGCTCTTATGGCACAGCTGTGTATAGATTTAGTTCTCTTTATATTTCATTTCTAGCCCAGTTGGGTTTTGATTTATGTAAGTAGTTTAGATCTCTTCATAATCTTGCTCTGAAATGGGGAAGAGAACCCAAGTCTGCAGTTTCAGGTGTAAATAATGAAGAATAAATGCCTCATAAATGATAGTACAATGTAACTATCAAAATTTTATAATTCATTAGGAGTTGTTAAACCATTTTAATGTTTCCAATTAAAACTCATAGTGCAAGTTCTTTGTCCAAAGGGTCTTTTGTTTATTATTCTGCAAGGAAGATAGTTATTAGTAAAAGCTGAAGTTAGAAGTTCATGGTTCTGGCCAGGTGCAGTGTAATCCCAGCACTTTAGGAGGTTAAAGCAGGAGGATGACTTGAGCCCAGGAGTTTGAGATATTTCATGGTATATAATTAATAGTGCTTCAGCCGCACTTTGGGAGGCTAAGGTGGGTTGATCACCACTCAGGAGTTCGAGACCAGCCTGGCCAACATGGTGAAACCCCATTTCTACTAAAAATACAAAACTTAGCCAGGCGTAGTGGTGCATGCTTATAATCCCAGCTACTCGGGAGGCTGAGGGAGGAAAACTGCTTGAACCTAGGAGGCAGAGGCTACAGTGAGCCAAGATCGCAGCACTACACTCTAGCCTGGCCAACAATGAGACTCTTTCTCAAAAAAAAAAAAAAAATTACTGAAAGTTTAAAACTAATGCCAAAAGAAAGAGTATCACATCAGAGTCTCTGAACTGTGGCCAAAGGTATATTCAGAAGAAAATTAAGTCTTAAGGATGTGTGTTTTTTTTTTCTTTTTTTTTTTTTTTAAAAGATGGGGTTTCACCATGTTGGCCAGGCTGGTCTTGAACTCCTGACCTCAGGTGATCCACCCACCTCTGCCTCCCAAAGTGCTAGGATTACAGGCGTGAGCCACCGCACCCGGCCAAGGATGTGTTTTAAAATTAATGAGATAAATTAAACATTCAAGTAAAAACCACAAAACAAAGGTAGGAAAACACAGTGTTTAAACAAAAATATACAGCATGGGAATAAAAGTATGGGAAAAGTCAGGTGTGGTAGTTCACGCCTATAATCCCAGCACTTTGGGAGGCCAAGGTGGGAGGATTGCTTGAACCCAGTTTGAGACCAGCCTGGGCAACACACAAAAAAATTTTTTTTAATTAGCCAGGTGTGGTGGTGCATGCCTGTGGTCCTAGCTATTTGAGGGCTGAGGTGGGAGGATCACTTAAGCCCAGGAGGTCAAGGCTGCAGTGAGCTGAGCTATGATCACGCCACTGCACTCCAGGCTGGGTGACAGAGCAAGACCCTGTCTCAAAAAAAAAAAAAAAAAAAAAAAATATTGGTGAGATTCCTTTAATTCTAAAAAAGTATCATCTATTTTATACCAACAAATTAGAAAAATTAAACTGACGACTGTCCAGAAAGAAGTGGATTTCCAAAACATGCAAGGAAAGGTGAATAGCTCAAGGATACCAAGTTTGCCAAAGATTTGCTCCCAATTGGGCATTGGGACTTCTGATGGTTTTGCAAGTTGAGTTCTAGCAAACCCTTCAAAGTGAAAATAAGAGTTATCAGAAACCAGGCTGTGAGCACTGTAAAAGGGCAGGAAGTATTGTTTTATTCCCCACTATATCCCCAGCTCCTGGCAGATAACCTGGGACATAGTAAACTCAAAATAAAAATGTGTTAAGTGACTGTAAAGGGAACATTTTATTAAGAGTATTTGTGTGTGTGTGTATAATTTTCAAAGAAAGATATATTTTTAGTTACGGAAACTGAAGACAGGGTTGGACACAGTGGCTCATGCCTCTAATCCCAGCACTTTGGGAGGCCGAGGTGAATGGATCACTTGAGCCCAGGAGTTTGAGACCAGCCTAGGCAACATGGTGAAACCTTGTCTACAAAAAATTCAAAAATTAGCCAGGTGTTGTGGTACATGCCTGTGGTTCCAGTTACCGGGAAGGCTGAGGTGGGAGTATCGTTTGAGCCCAGCAGGCGGAGGCTGCAGTGAGTCAAGATCATGCCACTGCACGCCATCCTGAGTGACAGAGTGAAACTCTCTCGAAAAAAAAAAAAAAAAAAAAATCTGAAAACATTTCTGGAGCAATATTTATTTTTAATATCCCTTGAATGTACTATTCAAGACTTGTATTTAACTTTATAAAATTTCTTTCCTAGATGGGTATTACCTTTTATTAAACAACTAATATGTGATATATAATCATACATTTAAAACACGGAAAGACAATATCTTAAAGCAGATGAAGACAAACTTTGGGAGACAAGCATTAAATATATCCAAAAACTAAAGTGGACCTGGACTTTGCTTACAAATTGCTTAAATGGAAATGAAATTTGTGTTTAAGAAATGTTTTTTCACTGATGGAAAAATAAATCTAACAAAACCATTATGTAAAAATATACTGATTTACAAAGCCAATGTGTCTCAGTTTTAATTTGTATATACTCTAAATGAAGTTTACATTAAATGAAAATATTAAGAGAAGTCCATCAATGTGTAGAAAAGAAATTCAGTTGCTCAGGTACTAGCTAGAACTTCATATTCTTTAAATCTATTTCCAGAACTGTGATTTGACTAAAAAATCTTATAATTTATCAACTACTCACTAAGGTTATTAACAATAGCAAGTATTATGAGTGGACATAAGTAATTTGTTTCTCCTATCACTTTTCTCTCTATATTACAATATAAAATTTTCAATCCAGTACTTTATAGCCCTGTGTTTAAGCTAATTAGTACCTTAGAAAAATAAAATTCAAGCTATAAACTTGGTGGTTTAAGGCTCAGTAATCAAACAACAGATGTGTCCTCATAAATCGAATATGAAAGCCAAAGGTGTTTTTTCTTTTGTGATCCTGCTTCATATTACTCTGTTCTCTCCAATTTCTTTTCTGTAAGAAAACTCCAGAGAGATATAAAACAGTGGTGAACGGCCTCCAAATAACTGTTCGCCCTTGTTTTTTAAGTCAAAAACCTCTGAAAATAGGTCTTTAATTCTGGCAGCAGATTAGGACAAATGCTCAAAAATTCATGTTTTCTTCAAAAAATTTCAACTGGCGAGCTTTCACACTGTAAGTTGTATACTTTTCACCCATGTGCTCCCGCAAACGTACCTATTTGAGAAACAAATAAAACGAAAATCAGTATGTAGTAGGAAAAGATATTTCTGTAATCTTAAGAGGAAGGGCTTTTCTAAGCATGACATCAAAGGTGGAACCCATACAGGAAAATAGTTCAGTTGACATACAAATTTTAAACTTTAAGATTTTTTAAAGTCATAAGAAATTAAAGAGCAAACAAACTAGGGCAAACATTTGCAACATTCATGCCAAAAGAGTAATAGCATTCATATATAAAGAGTTATTTGAATCAATAAAACCCAACAATATTAGAATAGGTAAAATATAATCAATTTCACAGATAATTCAGCAAATTCATATATATATGTATGTAAATGTAAATCCCATATATTTACAAAATAGTCACATAAACAGCCACTTAGTGAAATGGGAAAAGTTCCCTTGTTCCCCTCATAGGGCGTGCAATGTGGGTGTGGCTTGCTTCTTCAGTGCTCCACTGCTCAAACCTCTAGGGGAGCAGACAGACAGGCAGGTTGTGGGGCTCCAACCCCACAGCAGTGTCTAGGGGTGAATGTTTATCGCTGAAGCCCCAGTGGCATGTGTTACAGAGTGCTTTTTTAGTTTAGCCATCCATAGCTGGCCTGTGTTAGCTCAATTGAACCCTTGCCTTACCGCAAGGACAAAGGGTTTTCTGTACCCGGGCTTCCTGCCTTGGGGTATCGGAAGAATTGGATTACACGTGAGCTTGGGGAATGAGTGCAAAGTTTTATTGAGTGGAAGTAGCTCTCAGAAGATGGGGGGAGCTGGAAGGGAGATGGTTTCCCCTGGAATCCGGCCGCTCAGCGGGGAGTTCTGCTTCAACTGCTCTGGCCAAACTCCACCTCGTTCTGCCAGTCGAAGGTCTGTTGGCATGCTGGCATCTGTCGGTGTGCTCTTCCGCTGGCATGCTCCCCTCAACATTCTCTCGATGTCCAGCTGCTCTGTCTTCTTCTGCTGATGTGTTCCTCTTGACGTCCAGCCTCTTGTGTGTGTGTTCCTGCTAGGGTCTCTGGGATTTTATAAGCATAGAATGGGAGCGTGGCAGGCCAGGGTGGTCTTGGGAAATGCAACATTTGGGTGTAAAGGCAGGAGTGCCTGTTCTCACCTAGGTCTGTGGGCACACGTCTGAGGGTGGAGCCAGAGGCCATGCCCTCCTCTACCTAGCACTTCCCTGACCCCTTTCCATACCATTAGCATACATAAAATTCAATCTGACTAGTAATAAAAAAGTACTATGTGACAATGTGTGCTTTTTGAAAGAACTGTTCAAAATTAAAATAACAGCTAGCATGTTAAACAGATACTATGAACCTCCTGATACAATGCACTGACCACGGTACTTGGCCAAACAGTTTTTAAAGTAATTTTCACCAGTTTCACTGAAAGTGATGGGAGGTTTACAGAGCTCCTCGGAGCAGTGAGCCATTATCATGCCACTGCACTACAGCCTGGGCTACAGAGCAAGACTTCAACTCAAAAAAACAAACTAAAGTCTCTGGAAATGGTGCTAAGAGAATATGACATATGAATTTTAAAATAAAAATTAGAGGAGCCCACTGTTTTGGACTAAACTCCTACACTAGTGATGGCAGCCACAGGCCATCAGGAACAGCCGCTACCATCACGCTGGCAGCAGCAGGGAGGTGTGAACAGTGACAGCAGGAGCAGCTGCAGGAACAGCAGTGGCACTAATGGAACCCTGTGCCCTGTGTCTCCAAAGCAGCTAACCAGGCCATGCCCACCTCCATGCAGACAGGACTCGCCCCCAGGCTGAGATCCTCCACTACTCCGGACACCCGCCCCAGCTGTGGGAAGGGCTAGGGGAGGAAGCAGACAGTTCCTGGGGCCGGCCCCTGGGAATTCCCCCCAGAGCCCACTGCCCTGGAGGTTGCTAGGATGGGGCCTGGCTAAGTCACCTGCTGGTCAGGAGCAGCATGGTCAGGCACAAAGGAGCAGGCAGAGAGGTGCCCCAAGGTAGAGACAAGCCCGAGCGGCCCCCACTGCCCCGCAGGCTCTGGGGAGTCTGTTCCCACTGCCTGGCCTCTACCCACTACCCCTACTGCCAGCTCCAATCTCAGAGCGGGGTTGGGCTGAGTCCAGGCGCCGTCAAAGCCTGGCCAGGTGTGCGCATGTTTGGGGTGGCAATGACACGCCAGCCCCCTGCGGCTTTGTCCCCCTCCAGACTTTGGGTGCCAACAAGCGCAGGATGGCAGAGGCAAGCTGAAGGGGTGCGGAGGGCAGCTTGGCATTAGCCTGCATATGCCCTTGGCATGAGCGGCCTGGGCCCCAAGCAGGAGGCAGACAGGCTCTGGGCAGAAGGGGGTGGGTCCCTGGTAAGGCCCTACCTTCAGGCCAGGGAGGGCCTGAAGGCTGGGATGGGGCTGCTAGTCCCACAGACCAGAGTGGGAACTTGTGATGCCTTTTCTGGGTTTGCCGATGGACCAATTGGTGGGTACTTCCTCCTGTCTAAGACCCCTAAAATCCCTGGGCTCTGCCAGAGCAGAACAGACAATGGGATGACCAGCTGCAGAGAGGAGCTACCCTCTCTGCTGAGAGCTCAACACTCATCAAGATGACCAGCTGCAGAGAGGAGCTACCCTCTCTGCTGAGACCTCAACACTCATCAAGATGACCAGCTGCAGAGAGGAGCTATCCTCTCTGCTGAGACCTCAACACTCATCAAGATGACCAGCTGCAGAGAGGAGCTATCCTCTCTGCTGGAGGCTGAACACTCCACCAGACACCCCGGTTATAGAAAGGAGCTGCCCCCTATGGATCTCCTCTGAGCTGTTCTCTCAAAAAATTTCCTCTTTGTCTTCCTCACCCTTCACTTGTCTTCATACCTCTTCCTGGTCACAGGACAAGAACTCAGGACCCACTGAATGGTGAGGCTAAAAGAACTGTAATGTAAACATGTTAGGGGTTGAAACATGCCACTTTCTCACCATGCTGCATGTGAAGAGGAGAGAAGAGCTGTGGCCCTTCAAGGAGCCCAGACCTGGGAGTTCCCCAAGCCAAGTGATACCCCAAAGATCCCATAACACTAACCCTCTTTGGGGCCCTGTGGTTCCTGGCATCTCCAAGCTTTGCCAGTGTTCCCCAGTGCCAGCAGTGGAAGCTGCTTGAGGTGCACCTGGTCTGGCTGTAGCCTCACAGAGGGCCAGTGTCCATGCCAGCACCTGGAGATGCCCTCCCCGCCGCAGCAGCTGGAGTGTCTGACTGTTCAGTGGCCGGACACCATGCTCACTCTCACACCCCTCGCTGCTCCACACCTGACTCTCCCTTGGCAGGCGTGGGATATAGGCTAGTAATATGAGCCGAATGTAATGCCAGGCCATGGGCAGAACAAGCCCAGTGGGCCTGAGCAAAACTCAGGCAAAGGCGCCATCAGCCACAGATGTTTCCGGCCAGAAAAGTGACACCCCAAAGATCCCATAACACTAGGCCCAACAGTCCAGACTAAAAATCATAATGGAGTCACTCACGCTCACCAAACTGAAAGTCAGCTGTCATCTGGCCTTTCAAGTAATTGAGAGACTGAAAAAGCTAACAGCCTAATTTTCCAAACAGACCAGTTTCAACTGACATCATATGAAGTTTCATCTGGGGTAACTTGATGTTAACCAATCAATTATTTTTCTATTATTGTGTCTCCCTGTCCCCACCCTAAAATGACCAATCCACTTTTTTTCTGGAGCCACCCTATCAACTGAGACCAATCCACTTTTTGTTCTTTTTTTCTGCTTTATCCAACCCCTTTTCTGTCTATAAAGCCAATCTCCTCTGCTTCACTCATTAAACATTTATTCTATTTTATAGAATGAAGTGTTCCCCAATGCCAGAATCAGTAAAGCCAACTGAGATCTTTAAACAAAATGTGTTATAATTTTGTCTTTTGACAGAAGAAACATTTATTTGAGAAAATCTAAACTTTAGTATAAGAACGGTAAGAGTCAGTGGTATGCAAATCAAGACCAACTGCTACCTTTCTCCACCCCACTTAAGTGAGACAAAAATTCTACTCTGGGCCAGTGAAGCCAAGAACATAGGCCTTTGTTTGCCTGCAGCTTCCAGTTGAACGGCTATCTTCTTGGGAGGGCAGGACATTGGCAGATCTCATCCTGCTACCTGTTGTCGAGGCTACATTTCAGGAGAGTGCAGGCAAGAAGTGGGAGCTCCCCTCTTCCACCTAGCCCAGGGTACTAGGATGTAGGCTCTACTTTGGGTACAGGACTGCTAAAAATTATGGGGCCCAGGCCAAGCGCCGTGGCTCGTACCTGTAATCCCAGCACGTTGGGAGGCTGAGGTGGGTGGATCACTTAAGGCAAGGAGTTCAAGACCAGCCTGGCCAACATGGTGAAACCTCCATTTTAATTAAATGGTACAATGACACAATCTCAGCTCACTGCAACCTCTGCCCGCAGGTTCAAGCAATTCTCATGCCTCAGTCTCCCAAGTAGCTGGGATTATAGGCACCCACCACCATGCCAAGCTAATTTTTATATTTTTAGTAGAGATGGGGTTTCATCACGTTGGCCAGGCTGGTCTCAAACTCTTGACCTCAAGTTATCCACCCACCTCGGCCTCCCCAGGTGCTGGGATTATAGGCATGAGCCACTGCACCTGGCCTCAATTATTTAATTCAATTATTTATTTTAAAATTCTTTGTTTTCCCACTCTTCTTTTCCTCCTTTTCCCACTTCCTAGTTAGCTCTTTAGAAATAAAACTATAGGTCAGGCGTGGTGTCAAGAGTACAAGTACTTCAGGTCAGGAATATGAGTACAGCTTGGCCAACATGGTGAAATCCCGTCTCTACAAAAAATACAAAAATTAGCCAGACATGGTGGCATGTGCCTGTAGTGCCAGCTACTTGGGAGGCTGAAGCAGATGAGTAGCTAGGACTACAGACACACACCACCATGCCAAGAACCCAGGAGATGGAAGTTGCCATGAGCCAAGATTGTACCACTGCACTCCAGCCTGGGTGACAGAGCAAGACTCTGTCTCAAAGAAAGAAAAAAAAAAGGAGCAGAAAAAAAATATTTTAAGAACTAATGCCTGAATACTTTACAATTTATTGAAAAACACTGATCTACACATCCAAGAAGCTAAATGAACTTACAAGTAGAATAAACTCAAAGAGATCCACAGACAGACACATCAAGGTTAAAGTGCTTAAAGTCAAAAACAGAAAATCTTGAAAGCAGCAAGATGAAAATAACGTTATCAGAAGGCAACACCAATAATATTCACAGTTAACGTCTCCTCATAAACAATGGAGGCTAGAAGGTAGAAGGATAACATTCAAAGTGCTCCAAAAAACTGTCAACAAAGAATCCCATATCTAGCAAATCTATCATTCAAAAATAAAAGTGAAATGAAAAATTCCCAGATAAACAAATGCAGAGAATCTGTGACTAGCAGACCCACATTACAGGACACACTAAGGGAAGTTCATCAGGCTAAAAGGATGAGACCCTACACAATAACTCAAAGCAATGTGAAAACACAAAAGGGTACTTACTGGTAAAGGTAATTATGAAACAGTACAAACACATAAAGCCTCTCTTAACTAATTTGAAAAGTTATTGTATGAAACAGTAGTGTAGAAGATGGCAGAATAAGAAGCATAAGGAATCTGTCTCCTCACTCAGGCAAAAATTGTACTGACAGAATCTCTTTTATGTAACTATTTAAAAACTCTAGATTCTCCTGAAGGCCGGAAACATCTGGGGAAAGTCTTAGAAGTTAAATTGTGGTTAATTTCATCCCTCGGCACCCTGCACCCAGTGGCAGACAGTCATACTGTCTGTTCCTGAAGCAGCTTGCATGATGCTTGCAGGAACCAGGGTAGGCAGTAAGAAACCAGTCCTCCAAATATCAGGGATCTGTGTACTGACAGCTGCTTCTGATCACTGAGGTATAGACACAGAAGCAGGAAACCAATGTTGCAACCATCACTGACACTGTTGCAAACCTCTCTCCCTCTAGCTGAAGTGACTTCCTGGGTATTTAAAAGGCTGGTGGCTTTATTTCTCCCCCTTCATTTTTCTCTTTTCCCCTTTTGGGGGCCAAAAGGAAGGAGTAGGATATTCCAAAGCCACTGGGCACGGTGGCTTATGCCTAGAATCCCAGACCTTTGGGAGGCCAAGGCAGGAGAATTGCTTGAGCCCAGGAGTTCAAGACCCACCTGGGCAACAACACAGGGACACCCTGTCTCTACCAAAAAAAAAAAAAAAATTTTTTTTTTTATTAGTTAGGTGTGGTGGGGCACACCTGTTGTTCAAGCTACTAGGGAAGCTGAGACAGGAGAATTGCTGAAGTCTGGGAGGTTGAAGCTGCAGTGAGCTGTGAATACGCCATTATACTCCAGCCTGGATAACAGAGCAAGACCCTGTCTCAAAAAAACAAAACAAACAAAAACAAAACAAATAACCACATATACAGGGGAATTTGGAATGTCACCATGCATGCACACACCCAGGGGAAAACACAGATTCAGACATGAAAGGACCTTAAGTTTATACCTCTGACTAATCCCTGGTGATAGCAACAGGAGGTAGCCAAATACTTGGGCAGATGGGGCGGGTTCCCAGTGAAACCCCACCTTCAAGCCAAAAACAGCCTGAAGGCTGAAAGACCAGACTTCTGGTCCTGGATGAAACCTGTGACCCAGAGCGGGAACTTCGTTACTGTTTGCTCGCCCTTTCCCAATTGATACTTTCTGAGTAATGCCTTTTAACCAATTCAATGTTGACTTTTCCAATACTACCTACAGCCTGCCCTTCCCCTATTCTGGGCCCATAAAAAGACCTGGACTCAGCCATATTAGGGAGACTTCCCTACTGTCAGGGTAGGGGGACCACCCTCACGTCCTCTCTCTGCTGAAGGCTGTTTCGTCACTCAATAAAATTCTTCTCCACCTTCCTCACCCTTCAACATCCAGTGTATCTTCATTCTTCTTGGGCAAGGTAGAAGAGCGCTGAAACCACTGAATGTGGTACAAGCTATAACGCAGGTGAGTTGGATAACACCGGTGTGGCCATGTGAGGCCTGGGTAGGGGCATTGCCAGCCAGAGGTCCCTGGCTTGCAAAGTGACTGAGAGGTAAATCCTGCATCACTGGCATGGATGACCCCTAAATTATCACATGATAAAAACTCAAATGTCCAGTTTAAAAACAAAAACAAAAAACCACAAGGCATAAAAAGAAACAAGAAAGTATGCACTATTCAAAGGAAAAAAAAAAGGGACTGGGTACGGTGGCTCACGCCTGTAATCCCAGCACTTTGGGAGGCCAAGGCAGGTGGATCACCTGAGGTCAGAAGTTCAAGATCAACCTGACCAACATGGAGAAACCCTATCTCTACTGAAAATACAAAGTTAGCTGGGCATAGTGGTGGTCGCCTGTAATCCCAGCTACTCGGCAGGCTGAGGCAGGAGAATCGCTTGAACCCAGGAGGCAGAGGTTGTGGTGAGCCGAGATGATGCTATTGCACTCCAGCCTGACCAACAACAGCGAAACTCCGTCCCCACCAAAAAAAGAAAAGAAATCAATAGAAATTTTCCCTAAGATCAGATGGCAGACTTAGAAGATGTGGCTGGGCATGATGGCTCACACCTGTAATCCCAGCACTCTGGGAGGCTGAGGCAGGTGAATTGTTTGAGGCCAGGAGTTTGAGACCAGCCTGGGTAACATGGTGAAAACCTGTCTCTACAAAATGTACAAAAAAAAACTAGCCGGGTGTGGTGGCATGCTCCTATAGTCCCAGCTACCTGGGAAGCTGAAGTGGGAGGATCACATGAGCCCAGGACTTCAAGGCTGCAGTGAGCCATGACTGTGCCACTGTACTCTAGCCTGGACAACAGAGCGAGACTCTGTCTCAGAAAAAGAAAATTATTTAATTATGTGGCCAGGCATAGTGGCTCATACCTGAAATCTAAGTACTCTGGAAAGTTAGGCAGGAGAATTAGTTGAAACCAGGTGTTTAAGACCAGCCTGAGCAACATAATGAGACCCTGTCTCTACAAAAAAAATTTAAAATTAGCTAGGTGTGGTGGCATGTGCCTGTATTTCCAGCCACTCAAGAGGCTAAGGCAGGAGAATCACTTGAGCCCAGGAGTTTGAGGATACAGGGAGCTATCAGTGCACCCCTGCACTCCAGCCTGGGTGATGGAATTAGACCCTGTCTCAAAATAAAATAAAATGATGTAAAAATAAAACAAATACCAGTAAAGAGAATGACATCAAAAGAAAAAAAAACTATATATATATATATATATTTGAGATGGAGTCTTGTTCTGTCACCCAGGCTGGAGGGCAGTAGAGCCTGTGACCACCTCCCTAGTTCAAGTGATTCTCATGTCTCAGCCTCCTGAGTAGCTGAAATTACAGGTGCATGCCACCATGCCTAATTTTTGTATTTTTAGTGTATGGGGTTTTACCATGTTAATCAGGCTGGCTGAACTCCTTTTAAGACAAAGTCTCACTCTGTCACCCAGGGCTGAGTGTAGTGGCAACCTCCACCTCCTGGGTTCTTGCGATTTTTGTGACTCAGCCTCCTGCATAGCTGGGATCACTGGCATGTGCCACCATGCCTAATTTTTATATTTTTAGTGTATGGGGTTTCATCATGTTCATCAGGCTGGTTGAACTCCTGACCTCAAGTGATCTGCCTGTGTCAGGCTCCCGAAGTGCTGGGAATACAGGCATAAGCTACTGCACCCGGCCTGAAAAAAAAGAAATTCTAAGCTGAAAAGTACAATAACTGCAATGAAAAACCAGATCTGAGCAAGCAGAAGAAAGAAATAGTGAACCTGAAGATAGAATAATTAAAAGTATCAAGTCTGAAGAACAGAAGTAAAAAGACCACAGAAAGTGAACAGAGCCTAAAGGACCTATAGGACACCATTGAGCAGCCCAACGTATGCAATGTGGGAGTCCCAAAGAAAGAGGAGAGAGAGAGGATCAGATAAATGATCTGAAGAAATAATAACTGAAAAATTCACAAGTTTGATGAAAGACAAATATTTAAAAGACAAAATAAATAGAAATATCTAAGAAGCTCAACAAACTCCAAGTAGGATGAACTTGATTCCATACTGAGACACATTATAATCAAACTGTCAAATGACACAGCCAGGCTCAGTGACTCACACCTGTTATCCCGCACTTTGGGAGGCTATGGCAGGCAGATCACTTGAAGTCAAAAGTTCAAGACCAACCTGGCTGATGTGGTGAAACCCTGTCTCTACTAAAAATACGAAAAGCCCAGCATTGTAGCACATGCCAGTGATCCCAGCTATGCAGGAGGCTGAGTCACAAGAATCTCAAGAACCCAGGAGGTGGAGGTTGCCACTACACTCCACCCTGGGTGACAGAGTGAGACTTTGTCTTAAAACACACACACACTGTCAAAAGACAAAGACAAAGAATCCTGAAAACAGCATCAGAGAAGCAACTTGTCACATACAAAGGATCCCCAATAAGATATTTCCAGATAAAAGCAGACAGAATTCATTAACACTATAGATTTTCCCTATAAGGAATACTCAAGGGAATTCTGCAGGTTGAAATGAAATGACACTAAGTAACTTGAAGCTTTATGAAGAAAAAACTCTCTAAAAACAATCAAATTAATCAAATTTATAGGAAGAGAGGAGAATGGTGTTTACCAGAGGCTGGAGGGTGGGGAGAATGGGCAGGTGGTGATCAAGGGTACAAGGTTCAGTTATACAGAAGAAGTAAGTATTTTAAGATACACTGCACAACATGGTGAATACATTTAATAAAAAAGTATTACATATTTCAAAATTGCTAAGAGGATTTCAAATGTTCTCATCGCAACAAAATGATAAATACTTGAGGTAATAGATATGTTGATTAGCTTGATTTAATCAAACCACATTGTATACCTATATCAAAACATCACATTGTACTCTATAAATATGTACAATTATGATTTGTTGATTAACAAAAATATATTTATAAAAGAAATCCCTTTGGTAAAGGTAAACAGATGGGAAACTATAAAAGCTAGTATTTTTTGTTGTTGTTTGTTTTTTGTTTTTGAGATGGAGTCTTGCTGTCTCCAGGCTGGAGTGCTGTGGCACAATCTCAGTTCACTGCAACCTCCACCTCCCGGGCTTAAGTGATTCTCCTACCTCAGCCTCCTGAGTAGCTGGGACTACAGGCACGCACCACCACACCCAGCTAATTTTTGTATTTTTTAGTAGAGACAGGGTTTCACCATGTTGGCCAAATGGTCTCGATCTCCTGACCTCGTGATCCACCTGCCTCAACTTCCCAAAGGGATTACAGGTGTAAGCCACCCCGCCTGGCAAAAGCTAGTATTATTGTAAAAATTGTTTATAATTTCTTTTTTTTTCCGACAAGATTTAAGAGGCTTATACATTACAAAACAATTACTCTAAAAGCTAATGTTACTGTAAATTTGGTTTGCAATTCCACATTTTGTTTTCCATAAAATTTAAGAGATTAGTGCATTTTAAAAACCAATTTTTAGTTTCTGTTTTTAAACATAAAATGTACAAAGATATACTTTTGTGACATCAATAACTAGAAGGAGTTGGGGCAGAGCTGTTAAAAGGGCAGAGTTTTTATATGTTATTGAAGTTAAGCTGGTATAAATTCAAACTAGAGTATTATAATTTTAGGACATCAAATATAATCTCCACTGTAACTACAGAAAAACAGTTACAGGATATGTTATATATTATATTAAAATTTTTCACTACAAAAAAAATCAGCTAAACACAAAATAAGTCAGGAATGCAGGAAATAAGGAATTAAAAAACTATAATGCATATATAACATAAATTAGTAAAATGACAGAAGTCTCTCCTTATCAATAATTACTTTAAATGTAAATGGATTAAACTCTCCAATCGAAAGATAGAAATTGGCAGGATGGATTTAAAAAACTCATAATCTACCTATATGCTATCTATAAGAGACTCTAGATCTAAAGACACAAAAAGATTAAAAGTAAAAATTTTGAAAAAAATATTCCACACAAATTGTAACCATCAGGGATAGCTTTACAAATATCAGACAAAATAGTATTTAAATTAAAAAAAGGTTATAAGAGACAAAAAAAAAAGGAAAACATGAACAAGAAGAAGATTAGAACAATTATTAACATTTATACACCTAAATGTACAAATGAAAATACTGATGGTTTGTTTTTGGGTGTAAAAAACAAACCATAAATAATAATTGGAGACTTCAATACCCCACTCTCAATAATGGATAGAACAACCTGGCAGAAGATAATTAAGAAAATAGAGGACTTGGCTGGGTGGCTCACGCCTGTAATCCTAGCACTTTGGGAGGCTGAGAGGGGCGGACTGCCTGAGGTCGGGAGTTAGAGACCAGTCCGGCCAACATGGTGAAACCTCGTCTCTATTAAAAATACAAAAAAAATTTTGGCCAGGCCTGGTGGCATGTGCCTGTAATCCCAGCTACTCGGGAGGCTGAGGCAGGGGAACTGCTTGAACCAGGGAGGTGGAGGTTGCAGTGAGCCATTGTGCCACTGTACTCCAGCCTGGGCACGGGACTCCGTCTCAAAAAAAAAAAAAAAAAAAGAAAGGAAGAAAGAAAGAAAAGAAAATAGAGGACTTGAACAATGCAGTAAACCAACTAGATCTAACAGACATCTAAAACTTTTTTTTTTTTGAGATTGTCTTTCACTTTTGTTGCCCAGGCTGGAGTGCAATGGCTCAATCTTAGCTCACTACAACCTCCGTCTCCTGGGTTCAAGCAATTCTCCTGCCTCAGCCTCCCAGGTAGCTGAGATTGCAGACATGTACCACCACGCCCAGCTAATTTTGTATTTTTAGTAAAGACGGAGTTTTACCATGTAGGTCAGGCTGATCTCGAACTCTTGACCTTGGGTGATCCACCAGCCTCAGCCTCCCAAAGTCCTGGGATTACAGGCATGAGCCACTGAGCCTGGCCTACATCTAATACTCTTTACCCAACAACAGAATACGCATTCTTCTCAAGTGCACATGGATCATTCTCCCGGACAGAGCATACTGTAGACCACAAATTAAGTCTCCATAGATTTTAAAGGAAAGATACCATACAGAGTATCTTTTCCAACCACAGTGGGATGAAATTAGAAATCAGTAACAAGAAAAACTAAAATTCACAAATTTGTGGGAACTAAATAACACTTTTTTTTTTTTTGAGATGGAGTCACCCAGGCTGGAGTGTTGTAGTGTGATCTCAGCTCACTCCAACCTCCACCTCCCAGGTTCAAGCAATTCTCCTGCCTCAATCTCCCGAGTAGCTCAGATTACAGGTGCCCAACACCACGACCAGCTAATATTTGTATTTTTAGTAGAGACAGGTTTCACATAATGGCCAGGCTGGTCTCGAACTCCTGACCTCAAATGATCCACCTGCTTCAGCTCCCAAAATGCTGAGATTACAGGCATGAGCCACCGTGCCTAGCCTAAATAACACACTCTTAAATCACCAATGGATCAAAGAAGAATCAAAAGGAAAATTAGAAAAGAGACAAATTAAAATTAAAAACGATATACTCAAACTTTTAAAATTCAACAAAAATAGTGCTAAGGGGGGAATTTATAGCTATAAACACTTACATTAAAAAAGAAAGATCTTGGGCTGGGCACAGTGGCTCATGCCTGTAATCCCAGCACTTTGGGAGATCTAGGTGGGAGGATTGCATGAGGGCAGGAGTTCAAGACCAGCCTGGGCAATACAGACAGACCTTGTTTCTACAAATAATTTAAAAAATTAGCCAGGCGTGGTGGCTCATGCCTGTAATCCCAGCTTTGGGAGCCCAAGGCAGGTGGATTATAAGGTCAGAAAATCGAGACCATCCTGGCTAACACGGTGAAACCCCATGTCTACTAAAAATACAAAAAATTAGCTGGGTGTGGTGGCACGAGCCTGTAGTCTGAGCTACTTAAAAGGCTGAGGCAGGAGAATAGCTTGAACTTGAGAGGTGGAGGCTGCAGTGAGCTGAGATCGTGCCACTGCACTTAAGCCTGGTGACAAAGCATGACTCAAAAAAAAAAAAAAAAAAAATTAAGGGGCCAGGCATGGTAGCTCACACCTGTAACCCTAAAACTTTAGGAGGCTGACACAGTTGAATCAGTTGAGTCTAAGAGTTCAAGACCAGCCTGGGCAACACAGTAAAAGCCTGTCTCCACAAAAAGTACAAAAATAATTAGCTGGATGTGGTGGCCCACACCTGTAGTCCCAGCTATTCTAGAGGCTGAGGTGGGAGGATCACTTGAGCCTGGGAGGTAGAGGTTGCAGCAAGCCAAAGTCCAGCCTGGGGGATGGAGCAAGATCCTGTTTCAAATATTTTAAATTAAAAAAAAAAAAGGCACAGTGGCTCACACTTGTAATCCTAGCACTCTGGGAGGCCGAGGCAAGTAGATCACCTGAAGTCAGGAGTTCAAGACCAGCCTGACCAACAAGGGGAAACCCCATCTTTACTAAAATACAAAAATTAGCCAGGCATGATGGTAAGGCTGAGACAGGAAAATCACTTGCACCGGGGAGATGGTGGTTGCAGTGAGCCAAGATTGCACTACTGCACTCTAGCCTGGGGCGGCTGAGCGAGACTCCATCTTAAAAAAAAAAAAAGATTGCTTCACTTAACTTGCCTAAAGAAACAGACATGACTCAAATTTACTAAAATAAGAAAAAAGTTAAAATGAACAGATAACTACCAACTCTACAGAAATAAAAAGAATTATAAGAGAACAAACAATTGTATGCTAACAAGTTGCATAAACCTAGATGAAATGGACACATTCCTAGAAACATAAAACCTACTGAGACTGAATCACCAAAAAATAGAAAATCTGAATAGACTCATAACTAGAATAAATCAATCATCAGCAAACTCCCAAAAAGGAAAGGTCCTAGACCTGATGGCTTTGCTGGTGATTCTACCAAACATTTGGAGAGGAATGGATGCCAATCCTTCTCAAACTTTTCCAGAGAGTTGAGGAGGAAGGGGCAATTCCTGGTTCATTCTATGAGGCCGACAATGCCCCCGGTGCTAGGGCCAGACAGGGACACTATAGAAAAAGAAAAATGCATATGAATATCCCTTATGAACAGTGTTTCGAAAATCTGTAACAAAATCCAGATGATTAAAGATTTTTCATTGCTGTTCTTGAGAGATATTGATCTGATATATTTTTCATATAGTGTCCTTATTGAGTTTTAATGTCAGAGTTGTGCTGGTTTTGTGGATAAGGTAGAAGTATCCCCTCTTAAAGTATTCTGGAAGACTTTGTGTAGGATTGGTGTTCTTTCTTAGATGGTTGGAAAAATTCACCAGTAAAGCATCTGGGCATGGAGCTTTCTTTGTGGGTAAGGTTTACTTTTATGTTTAGGCTTTGTGTAAATAATTAGAATAGACAAATTCATAGAGACAGAAAGTAGAAGGGTGGTTGCCAGGGGCTGGTGAGAGGAGGAAATGGGGAACTATTGTTAAACGGGCGTAGAGTTTCAGTTCTGCAACGTGAAAAAAGTTCTGATGACAGACGGTGGTGACAGTTGTACAACATGAATGTACTTAATACCACTAAACCATACACTTTAAAATGACTAAAATGATATATTTTAAGTTACATCCATTTTACTACAATTTTTAAAAATGTATATATTGTTGAGCCTGTAACATATAGAAATGTAATATATTTGCCAATAACAAAACAAAGGAGCTAAGTGGGAGCAAAGCTGTATTAGACTACAGAAATGACTCCACATGGAAAGTTGAATCCAAAGAAACAAAGAGATCTAGAAATGAACAGTTACAATAACAAAATCTACAAATATACTTTCTTCTCTCAACTTCTTTAAGACACATAAAATCATATAAAGTAATTATAACTATGTAATGTTGAGTATGTAATATTTATAGGTATGTTACAGATAACAATAGTATCACAATAAGAGTAAAAAGAGAGGCCAGGTGCAGTGGCTCATGCCTGTAATCCCAGCACTTTGGGAGGATGAGGCAGGCAAACTGCCTGAGCTCAGGAGTTTGAGGCCAGCGTGGGCAAAATCCAGAAATTACAAAAATCAGCCAGGAATGACAGTGCATGCCTGTAGCCCCAACTACTTGTGGGGCTGAGGCTGGAGGATTGCTTAAGTCCGGAAGGTGAAGGCTGCAGTAAGTCAAAATGGTGCCACTGTACTCTCTATCTCACTAGAATTAAGTTAGTATAAGTCTGAAGCTGATTCCAATAAGATGTCTATAGGAAGCCTTAGGGCAACCACTAAGGACACACCTCAAAAGTACACAGTTAAAAAAAAATAATTAAGGAAATGAAAATGCTACCTTGAATCAGATGTATCTGCATGCAATTACAAATGAATATAAGAAAACTGCAAATGAATATAAGAAAATTCCAATTATAAAAGACCAAAAAAAAAAAAGAGAGAGAGAGAGAAAAAAAAAATCCAATTATAACGGCATCACAAGAATACTGAGGAAGTCTGGATGCAGTGGCTCACGTGTGTAATCCCAGCACTTTGGGAGGCCAAGGTGGGCAGATTACTTGAGGCCAGAAGTTCAAGACGAGCTTGGCCAACACAGTGAAACCTCATCTCTACTAAAAATACTAAAATTAACCAGGCGTGGTGGCAGGCTCCTGTAATCTGAGCTAGTAGGGAGGCTGAGGCAGGAGAATCGCTTGAAACCAGGAGGTGGAGGTTGCAGTGAGTCAAGATCACACCACTGCCCTCCAGCCTCTGTGACAAAGTGAGACTCTGTCTCAAAAACAAACAAACAAACAAACAAGAAAACAAAAAAGAATACTTAGGAAGAAATTTAACAAAAGAAGTACAAAATTTATACTCTAGAAAACATTGTTAAGAAATTAAAAATCTAAATAAAATCATCTCCTGTTCATGGATCCCAAGATCTAGTATTAATATTGCTAAGATGGCACTATTCTTCAAATTGATCTACATATTCAACAAAATCCCTAACAGAACCCCAGCTTGCTTCTTTGTGGAAATTGACAAGCAAATTCTAAAATTCATATGAAATTGCAAGGGACCCAGAATAACCAAAACAATCTTAAAAAAGAGTAATAGTGGAGGACTCTCCTTTCCTAATTTCAAACCTTACTCCAAAGCAACAGTAAACAAAATGTGATAGTGGTATGAGGATAGATATATAGATCAATGGAATAGAACTGAGAGTCCAGAAATAAACCTATGTGTCTATAGGCAACTGATTTTTAACAAGGTAAAAAAATAATCTTCACAACAAATGGTGATGGGACAACAGGACACCCACATACATAATAAAGTTGGAGCTTTGCTTCATGCCATATACAAGAATTAACTCAAAATGTGTCCAGTGAGACCTGGAAATGGATTGCGTGGAGTGAAGGTCATGCGCAGTACACACAGGAACTTCGCCATGTTACCCAGGCTGGTATCAAACTTCTGAGTTCAAACAATCTGCCCACCTTGTCCTCCAAAAGTACTGTTTGGCTGTGTCCCTACCCAAATATCATCTTGAATTGTAGTTCCCATAATCCCCACATGTTCTGGGAGGGAGCTGGTGGGAGGTAACTGAATCATGGGGGCAGGTTTTTCCCATGCAGTTCTTGTGATAGTGAGTAAGTCTCACAAGATCTGATGGTTTTATAAAAGGCAGTCTGCTGGCATGCACTCTCTTGCCTGCTGCCACATAAGACATGTCTTGCTTCCTCTTAACCATCTGCTATAATTGTGAGGCCTCCCCAGCCATGTGGAACTGTGAGTCAATTAAACCTCTTTCCTTTAAAAATTACCCAGTCTCGGGTATGTCTTTATTAGCAGCGTGAGAACAGACTAATACATGCTGGAATTACGGGTGTGAGCCACCATGCCCAGCCAAGTAGTCAGAATTTATAAAATCTACAGTAGTATACAGTTATGAACTAGGCCGTCACATGCACTCACCACACACTCACTGACTTGCCCAGAGCAATTATCAGTCCTGCAAGCTCCATTCATGGACTGATTTCTAAAGAGTCATACTACGTCTTGAAGCCCAGAAGAGAAAGAGGAAAGAAAAGGAATCAGGAATGGCTGTTACTCAGGGTCACTTGACACTCACAGATGTGGCCATAGAATTTTCTCAGGAGAAGTGGAAATAACCAGACCCTGCACAGAGGGCTTTATATAGGGAAATGATGTAGGAGAATTATAGGAACCTGGTCTTCCTGGGAATCTGTCTTCCTGACCTGAGTATTATCTCCATGTTGGAGACAAGGCGAGAACTCTGGATTCTGCAGGGTGAAGACAGCAAACAATCTAGATGGCAGGGAAGGCATCAAGGGTGTAAACACAGGGAGGAACTATATATTGGGAAGCAATGCAGAAAACAAGCCTATTAAAAATCAACTTGGATTAACCCTTCAGTCACATCTGCCTGAACTGCAGCTATGTTAAGCTGGAAGAAAAATTTATGATCGGCTGGGCGTGGTGGCTCACGCCTGTAATCCCAGCACTTTGGGAGGCCAAGGCGGGTGGATCACAAATTTGGGAGTTCGAGACCAGCCTGGCCAACGTGGTGAAAACCCGTCTCTACTAAAAATACAAAAATTAGCGGAGCGTGGTGGCAGGCGCCTGTAGTCCCAGCTACTTGGGAAGCTGAGGCAGGAGAATCGCTTGAACCCAGGAGGCAGAGGCTGTAGTGAGCCGAGATTGTGCCACTGCACTCCAGCCTGGGCACAGAGCAAGACTCCGCCTCAAAAAAAAAATTTATGGAAGTCATCAAGTTGAAAAGTTTACAAACCGTAGTTCCTCAGTTCCACCACTTCAAAAAATTTCCTCTAGTGTCAAAACACACATTTTAAATAAATATATGATTTTATTGATTTCCCATTACTCCCACAAGAAAAGAAAGCACACATTAGAGGAAAACCTTATGAACGCAGCAAAGACAGCAAAGTTTTTAGAGTGTCTGCAAGCCTTACTAACCATCAGGTAATCCAAACTGCAGATAAACCTTACAAATGCAGTGAATATGGCAAGGTCTTTAGTTGCAATCCACACCTTGTAGAACACTGGAGAATTCATACTAGACAGAAGCCTTACAAATGTAGTGGCTGTGACAAGGTGTTTAATAGCAATTCAAACCTTGCACAACATCAAATAATTCATACTGAGAGAGGCCTCACAAATGTAACAAATGTGGCAAAGCATTTAAAGAGTGTTCAGGACTCACTGCCCATCTTGTAATCCATACTGGAGAGAAACCTTACAAATGTAATGTGTGCAAGAACTTCAGGCACAAATTTTCCCTAACCAATCAAAAGAGAAGTCATAATGCAGAAAAACCTTACAAAAGTAATGAATGTGGCAAAGTCTTTGGTCAACTTTCACACCTTGCACAGCGTCAAATAATTTATAGTACAGAGACGGCTTACAAATGTAATGAATGTTGAAAAGCTAATAGTATACGTTCAGGACTTATGGCCCACCTTCTAATCCCTACTGGAGAGAAACTTTACAAATACAGTGAATATGGCAAGGTCCTCAGGTGCAAGTTACACCTAACCAACCATCAGAGAATTCATACTGGAGAGAGACCTTACAAGTGTAATGCATGTGGCAAAATCTTCAATCAAAATCTACACCTTGCATGACATTGGAAAATTCATACTGGAGAGAAGTCACTGCACACCTAACAGGTGCAATAAATGTGGCAAAGTCTTCAGTTGCACTTCATAACTAACACAACATTAGAGGACTCACACAGGTGACAAACCTTACAAATGTAATAAATGTGGCAAAGAATTTAGTTTGCATTCAAGCCTCAGTACCCATCTACTGATCCACACTGAAAGGTAACCTTACAAATGTAAAGATAACATATATAAAAATCATATAGCCCGGCACGGTGGCTCACGCCTGTAATCCTAGCACTTTGGGAGGCCAAGGTGGGTGGATCACCTGAGGTGCAGGAGTTCAAGACCAGCCTGGCCATCATGGTGAAACCCCATCTTTAAAAATAAATAAAAAATAAAATAAAATAAAAATAAACTGGTGTGTAAAGTCATGTGCATTTACAAATAATATTTAACAAAAAATCATATGTATAAAGAGAGAACAGTTGGCCGGATGCGGTGGCTCACACCTGTGATCCCAGCACTTTGGGAAGCTGAGGCAGGCAGATCACAAGGTCAGGAGTTCGAGACCAGCCTAGCTAATATGGTGAAATCCCATCTCTACTAAAAATACAAAACTTAGCCAGGCGTGATGGCACACACCTATAGTCCCAGCTACTTGGGAGGCTGAGGTAGAAGAATTGCTTGAAATCGGGAGGTGGAGGTTGCAGTGAACTGAGATCGCACCACTGCACTCCAGCCTGGGCGACAGAGCGAGACTCTATCTCAAAAAATAAAAAAGAACAGTTAGAGAGTTTAATAAAAACAGTACAATTCATCCCACCAGTGGCCGAGTGTACAACATTGAATTCAACCCTCCCACAACTGTGGGCATTGATGACTGATTGTGTAGCCTCTCATTCAGCATGAGGATGATAAACCAGAGATGGTTATCAAGAAACTAAAGGCTTACGAAGCCCAAACAAAGCCAGTCTTGGAATATTACCAGAAAAAAGGGGTACTGGAAACATTCTCCAGAATGGAAACCAAGAAGATTTAGCCTTTTGTATATGCTCTCCTACCAACTAAAGTTGCACAAACAAGCCAGAAAGCTCTTCAGTTACTCCATGAGGAGAAACACATATAACAAGTAAGATGAGTAAACCTCCTAGTCCTTGCATTTAGAAACTGCTTTTCCTAAGACTTCCAGTATGTATGAATTATTTGAAAATTATATTACTTTTATTTCTATTAGTTTATTCTGGATATTAAGGAAGTGTCAAATGAGACAGATAGTAAGACCCATCTTTTGAAATCATCTAGTGTGCTTTATCCAGTTATTTTCAAAAACATCAGAGATGTCTAAACTTTTAAAACATTTATTAGAGCAAAACTAAAAGAGAAACTAGCAGTAATTTAACTTTTTGATCAGTAAGAAAAAGTAGTTGATAAAATTTCCAGAAAAAAAAAAATTACACACCATTTGGGGAAAATATCTCATCAGAAATTTTTGCATAGGCCAAGCAGGGTGGCTCATGCCTATAATCTCAGCACTTTGGGAGGCCAAGGTGGGTGGACTGCTTGAGGTCAGGAGTTCAAGACCACCCTGGTCAACATAGCAAAACCCCATCTCTACTAAAAATACAAAAATTAGCTGGGTGTGGTGGCATGCGCCTGTAATCCCAGCTACTCAGAAGGCTGAGGCAAGAGAATCACTTGAACCCAGGAGGCAGAGGTTGTAGTGAGCCAAGATTGCGCCACTGCACTCTAGAGCCTGGGTGACAGAGTGAAACATTATCTTAAAAAAAAAAAAAAAAAAAAAGAAAGAAATTTTTGTATAGATTGATGCCAAAAAAGTCATTTTTAGTATTGTGGAACATGGTGAGACACTACATAAAATTCCAGAAAAAATGCAATTGGGGCAAGTACAGTGGTTTATGCCTGTAATCCCAGCACTTTGGGAGGCTGAGGCAGGCAGATCACAAGGTCAGGAGATCGAGACCACCCTGGCCAACATGGTAAAACCCCGTCTCTACAAAAAATACAAAAAAAACCCATCTTTTGTATTTTTTTGTAAA
>CAUYLG010037869.1:0-79753 GCA_963573385.1 Cacajao melanocephalus
TTGTAGAAAGGCAGGAAATATGGAGAAAAATATTCTAGTGATCTCACCACCTTTGTATGTAAAACAAAGTGGGATCATGCTAATTATGTAACTTGTTTTTTTGTTTGTTTGTTTTTTAGATGGAGTCTCGCTTTGTCACCCAGGCAGGCTGGAGTGCAGTGGTGCAATCTCAGCTCACTGCAACCTCTGCCTCCCAGGTTCAAGCAATTCTCCTGCCTCAGCCTCCTGAGTAGCTGGGATTACAGGCACGTGCCACCATGCTCAGCTAATTTTTGTGTTTTTAGTAAAGACGGGGTTTCACCATGTTGGAGGCTGGTCTTCAACTCCTGACCTCAGGTGATCCACCTTTGAACTCCTGACCTCACATGATCGGCCAGCCTCAGCCTCCCAAAGTGCTGGGATTACAGATGTGAGCCACTGCTCCGGCAAATTATGTAAGATTTTTATAACTCCAGTTTTTCCTCTTATTTTATTGCGAATGCCTGTGACTGAGTAGTCCTAAACAACATCCTCTCTAGGGCTGCAGATCGTCTTCTCATTGGCTGGAACCGAGGCTGCTTGTAACTTCTGTTTTCCTCGACACTGGCAGTGAACAACCTCATGGCCAAATCTGCTCACGTTTATTCTTTAACAAATATTTGTTGAGTGTGGGGCATGTTGTCCATGGGATAAATTCCTGCAGGTGAATTTGGTGGGCAAAGTCATGTGTTTTTAAAGTTACCAAATTCATGGTTAAAAAGTTTCAACAGTACAGAAGGGAATATAGTGAGAACTTGAAGACTCCTCCAACCTCTACTCTCTAAAATAACCACTGCTAATTTCTTAGGTATCCTAGAAGCTGTGTGTGTGTGCACGCCTGTGTGGATGTGCGTACCTTTTAAGGATACATTGATTTATAACTTTCATAACAGCATGAACAGTGATTTTTCTATTTAATAAAGTATCCTGGGCAACTTCCCACATTAGCATGGCAGCTTCAAGATATAGCTGTACCAGTCTCTTATCAATGGACTCTTTAAAAAAATTACAAAGCATTTTTTAAAATTTATTTTGAGACAGAGTCTCACTTTGTGCAGCAGTGCGATCTCGGCTCACTGCAACTTCTGCCTCCTGGGTTTAAAGGATTCTCCGGCCTCAGCCTCCCAAGTAGCTGGGACTACAGATGCAAGCCACCATGCCTGGCTGATTTTTGTATTTTTAGTAGAGACAGGGTTTCGCTATGTTGGTCAGGCTGGTCTCGAACTCCTGACCTCAGGTGATCTGCCCACCTTGGTCTCCCAAAGTGCTGGGATTATAGGCGTGAGTCACCCCGCCCAGACACAAAGCTTTTTTTAAATGCTTCAGTGGACGTCCTTATGTCTTGGTGTAGTTGCACAGCAGAACTGGAGAAACGCTATGAGCAGAATTTTTGAGTTGGAGAGTCATGTCCATTTACAGTTTCTATAGCCATTGCTAAATCAGTGTGTACGTTTTAAGCTGTCATACGTGTCGGGGAATTCTTTTACGGAAAGGCTATATCTATTTACCCCCTTACCAGCAGTCTGAGAATGTCTCTTTCCCCACATCTTTCACTACCACCATGGATGATAACTTTTAAAATGTCTATTTACTAGGTAAAGAAGAAGGAATTTTGTTTTTGTATGTTAATTTGCATTTTTTCTGTTATTAGCATGAGGTCCTCCCTGATAGTGCTCCCTAGCAAACTCCTTACAGCGAGCTCAGTCCCAAGCCTTCTGACTCGATTTGTCTCCCCTGGGAGATTGCCTTGTGCGGCCCAAGGAAGGGTCCCCACTTCCAACATGTGCCTGTGGTTTGCCTTTGCTTCTGGAACATGATTCTAGTAGAAGCCTGCTGACTTTCTGGTGAGGGATCTCCTGACGTCGTCTTTCTATTCAATGTTATCATCCTTTCAACTTGGTGGCTTCTTCACTCACCCCACACTCTCCTGACTCCTTGGTCCTCTGGTGCCTGAGGTCATAAGATGTAGTTAGCTCTGGCTGTGTTTGAAGGAGGGTGGAGATGGAGCTGCCCTGCCAGAAGGTAAGCCCTCAACCCCTTTCTGAAAAATGGATGAGGACTTGTGGAGTCCTTACCACGCACCAGGCACTATGCTAGCTACTTCACGTGTATCTCTCCAGGATTCCTCCCAGCAGGCCTGGAATGAGGGCCACACTGCCCCAGCTTGCACAGGTTCAGAGCGGTTGAGGAACGTTTCCAGAGTCACAGAACCAGCTAGTGGCAGAGCTCAGGGCCAACCGATTTCAAGGCCTGTCCTCCTTCCACTGTTTCATGCTGCTGAAGACAGGTGGGCCCTCAGCTCACACCTGTTAGGAGTCTGGAAACCCACCACCAGAGAAGATCTGTTAAGATTGAAAGGGTGCTTCGGGCCTGGTGCAGGATGCAGAGAACATCTGCACTTAACAGCAATGGTGACTATCATCCCAGCTTCACTAGGTCCAGGCTAGCTAGGTCCCTCTGCAGTTCCCAGCCAAGGATCTCAAAATGAGCCTTTGGGGCACAATCACATCATGCCAGGGAGTGAGCCCTAGTTCCCACGGGGCAGATCCTGCAGGGCCAGAGCTGCCCACCAGCAAATGTGGCCAAGGCTCCTAGCTCAGGAAGCAGGCACAGGACCTACTCACAGGCTCTCAGCTTTCTGGAATAGTCCCTCCCTAGCCTGGGTTGATGGGGCCACATCTCATATGTCCTCTGGGTGACATTTTATTTTTAAAAACGAAAACATGTTTGAATTAGTTCAGTGTTTATGTTCTTAAATTTCTAAATTTTTATTTTTTTCTGCTGATACTCACTGTAAAAAGTACAAACAATGTCGTGCCTAATATAGTTAAGTGCTCAATAAATATTTGGAGAACAACGTATTAGTCTGTTCTCACACTGCTATAAAGAAATACCTGAGGCTGGGTAATTTATAAAGGAAAGAGGCTACATTGGCTCATGGTTATGCAGGCTGACAGGAAGTATGGTGCTGGCCATTTGCTCAGCTTCTGAAGAGGGCTCAGCAAACTTAGGAAACTTACAATGTTGGCAGAAGGCAAAGGGGAAGCAGGCTCATCTTACATGGTCAGAGCAGGAGGAGGAGAGAGACAGGGGAGGGGCCACACACTTTCTTTTTTCCTATGGCACTTTGTTTTTAATACTGTTTTTTAAATTATGAAAGTTATGCATGGTCATTTGTAAAGAACATTTTTTTGTTTGTTTTTGCTTTTTGAGACTGAATCTCCTCCTGTCGCCCAGGTTGGAGTGCAATGGTGGGATCTCTGCTCACTGCAACCTCCGCCTCCTGGGTTCAAGCGATTCTCCTGCCTCAGCCTCCTAAGTAGCTGGGATTACAGGCGAGCAGCACCACACCCAGCTAATTTTTGTATTTTTAGTAGAGATGGGGTTTCACCATGTTGGACAGGCTGGTCTCCAACTACTGACCTCGTGATTCCCCTGCCTCGGCCTCCTAAAGTGCCGGGATTACAGGCATGAGCCACTGGGCCCGACCTTTTCTTTTCTTTCCTTCTTTCATTTTTTTTTTTTTTTTTTTTTTGCTTTTTTTGAATTTAGTTTTGTTTGAGATGGGGTTTTGCACTGTCACCTAGCCTGGAGTGCATTGGCACAATTAGGGGCCACACGCTTTTATGCAACTCATCTACCTCCATTTTCTACTTCCCAGAGAAAAGCAATTTCAATCCTTCTACATGATTTCTTAGAATATTTACTTTTATAACTCTATAAAACATGTTTGTTTTGTTACTTTTAAATTGTTCAGTTTTGAGGTTGGGTGTGGTGACTCATGCTTGTAATCCCAGCACTTTGGGAGGCTGAGGTGGGTGGATTACCTGAGGTCAGGAGTTCAAGACTAGGCTGATCAATATGGTGAACTCCCTTCTCTAGTAAAAATACAAAAAAAGAAAAAAGAAAAAAAGGTTCAGTTTTGAGCATTATCTGCTGACTTCTCACTGTGGGAGGTGAGTCTCCAGCTTTCTTTTATACTTCTCACCCACGTGCTCCATCTCGTGCTCTCGTGATATTCCCCTGTGCTCCCAAAAGAGTCATGTGTTTTGATAAATCAGTTATTTGGGCTATGTTATATTAGACTATGAGCATCTTCTTTTGGCTACACAATTTTTTGTTCCCCCACAATTAGTAATTATTGTTATGTGTTTAGTTTTCTGTGTATTTGTCATTATTTTGTTTGCACACTGTCCTCCAGTTGTATAAATCTGCTCTTAATGTGTTTATATGCATTAGGTATTTACTAGGTTAATGTTTCTGAGAAAGTCTCTCCTGGAACATTCAGAATTGCTCTGGTTTGGGCTGGTTGCCCTCTATGCCTGGCATACACACGTATTCCTGAGATTTTCTTTCACCATTATCCTGGGAATTAGTTTTATTTATCTTCCAAGTAGGATTTCCTGTCTCCTGAATCCCATGCCTTCCTGCTTGGTTTACTCCCTCATTTGTCAGAGCACACTCCCCCAAGAAAGGGTGCATTGCAGGTAATTTTTTTTTGTTATTTATTTATTTGTTTATTTATTTTTTATTGTACTTTAAGCTCTGGGGTACATGTGCTCATCCTGAAGGATTGTTGCATAGGTACACATACGCCGTGGTGGTTTGCTGTCTCCGTCCCCCCGTCGCCTACATCAGGCATTTCTCCTGGTGTTATCCTTCCCCAACCCCACTGCCCCTGCTGTCCCTCCCCTCCCCTGGCTCTCCACCTCCTAATCTACCCCAGTATGTGATGCTCCCCTCCCTGTCCACATGTGTTCTCATTGTTCATCACCCGCCTATGAGTGAAAACCTGTGATGTTTGGTTTTCTGTTCTTGTGTCAGTTTGCTGAGAATGATGATTTCCAGATTCATCCATGTCCCTGCAAAGGATATGAACCTGTTGGTTTTTATGGCTGCATAGTATTCCATGGTGTATATGTGCCACATTTTCTTTGTCCAGTCTATCATTGATAGGCATTTGGGTTGGTTCCAGATCTTTGCTATTGTAAATAGCACTACAACAACATACATGTGCATGTGTCTTTGTAATAGAATGATTTATAATCTTTTGGATATATACCCAGTAATGGGATTGCTGGGTCAAGTGGAATTTCTATTTCTAGATCCTTGGTATCTCAGTGTGGTTTTGATTCGCATTTCTCTAATGACCAGTGATGATGAGCATTTTTTCATGTGTTTGTTGGCCGCATAAATGTCTTCTTTTGAAAAGTGTCTGTTCATATCCTTTGCCCACTTTTGAATGGGTTTGTTTGTTTTTTTTCTTGTACATTTGCCCTAGTTCTTTGTAGGTTCTGGATATTAGCCCTTTGTCAGATGGGTAGTTTGCAAAAATTTTTTCCCATTCTGTTGGTTGCTGGTACACTCAAGAAAAGATTGTTTCTTTTGCTGTGCAGAAACTCTTAAGTTTAATTAGATCTCGTTTGTCTATTTTGGCTTTTGTTGCCATTGCTTTTGGTGCAGGTAATGTTTTTAAAGGCACTTACATGTTATAAACTCTTTACTTTCCCATCACATTTAATTCAATAGTTTTGCTGGATATAGAATTCCAATTTGGGAGTAATTTTCCCTAAGAATTTTGAAGGCTTTTTCTATTACCTTCTAGCTTTTGATCAGAGTGGCTATTGAAAATTCTGATGCCATCTTGATTTCTGATCTTTTGTATGAAACCTGTTGTTATTTTCTCTCTAGAGGTTTTTAGGACCTGTTTTTCTGGGACTTGTATTAGTCTGTTTTCACCCTGCTATAAAGAACTACCGGAGACTGAGTAATTTATAAAGAAAGGAGGCTTAATCGACTCACAGTTTCACATGGCTGGGGAGGCCTCAGGAAACTTACAATCGTGGTGGAAGGTGAAGGAGAAGCAAGTACCTTCCTCGCTAGGTGGCGGAGAGAGGAGAGCTCATGATGGAGGACCTGCTACTAATAAAACCATCAGAACCCACTATTACAAGAACAGCATGGGGGAAACTGCCCCCATGATCCAACGCCTCCCATCAGGTCCCTCCCTTGACATGTGGGGATTAAAATTTGAGATGAGATTTGGGTGAGGATACAGAGCCAAACCGTATTAGTTCCCAATGTTCCAAAACTGACATTTGGTATGATTTTGGTATAATTCTATTTTGTTTCATTGCTAGGCATTCAGTGGGCTATTAAGTCCGGAAACCCATGTCCTTTAGTTTTAGGAAATCTACTAGAATTACGTATCTAGCTGTCTTGCTGTCCTTTCTATTTTCTGCCTCCCTTTTTGAACTCTTACGTGGTAGATTGCAAAAGCAGCCTGTTCCTTGTCTCCATGCCTGTTCCATGTCTATGTTGCCATGTAACTTTGTGGCCTCTCCTACTCTGACTCTGGGCTTAGCCATACGTCTTGCTTCGGGCCAAGGGCATGTTGGTAATCAATACAAGTAGAGGACTGACAGCCACTTGTGTGATTGAGCTTGCTTGCTCTTGCCTGACACCATTGCCATGAGAAGAACATACCCAGGTTAGCCCACCAGTTCCAGGAGGTATGAGAGACAGGTGGAGCAGTCAAGATCAGCAGGCATCTGGATACACAAGCAATAAATGCTTATTGTAAGTCACTGTGATATTGTTATTAGATATTTTTATGACAATAATTGATATATCTGATTGTTTGGATATTGGACTTCTTAGCATAGTCCTCTAATTTTCTTTTTACTATCCTTTCTGGGAGAGTCTTTCAACACTATCTTTTATCCCTCCTACTGAGTTTTTCATTTCTGCTATTATATTTTTAATTTCCAAGAACTCTTTTTGGTTCTCTGTATGATGTTATTACCTTGTAGCATTCTATCTTGTTTCAAAGAAGCAATACCATTTCTCATTGCATTAACTATTATTCTTTAAAGTTTTCTCTTTGCATTGAATCTTTCCTCCAAGTAGCTTTGTTATTCTGTTTTCTTTGTTCTCTGTCTTTCATATTAGATAATTTCTTCTAATGTCTTGTATTTCTTGCCTGTTCATTCATATTCACTAACAAACTGGTTGGAACTGTGTGTGTGTGTGTGTGTGTGTGTGTGTGTGTGGTGTTTGTGTTGTTCACAGAATAGCAATCTTTCTGGGGGAACTTCTGACTCTTTTCTAGGGCTGGCTGGAGGACTCAGAGAAGCCCCCTCCCATTCTGCAGCTTTAATGACATTTGCCTGGCTGCCAACCTTATGGGAATCTGATGGAAAAAGTCATGGGGGCCTTGACATTTAGAATGTAAACTTTCACTCACTTCCTCTGTTTTCAGTATGGTACTCTAGCTCTCCGTCTGTCCTTGATGTCCCCCAAACCAGAGTCCTTCTGTTTAACTCTTCACAGAAAATCCTTCCATCTTCTATCAGCAGGAAGGAGGGCAGCCACCTGGCTGCAGGGAGTTGGAGAGGGCATCTGTACCTCTAAAGGCTGATGATAAGGGCTTTCAGCCGGCCCTCCTGCCCTCAGCCCTCCTCCCACAGGTCTCTGGTGCCTCTAATTCCTAAGGCTTTGTATAATTCTATGGCGAATGTCAGGTGGCGTTTTGGCTTTCTTCACTGCTGTCTTAGGATTTAGTTTACTTAGGTCTGTTAAGTCAGTTCCCCTCATCCATCTGCTTTCTAGTTTCCAACATTTTGTTGCTATGGTTTTCTCTTACGTTCTTCCTATCCTTGTGGGTTTAGGCCTTTTGGGGGTACATAGTGATTTATTTTAATGGGATGTCTTTATCACCTCTTTGATAGTACATGGTCATTATAAAAATTAAAACCATCCAGAGCAAGTGAACTTTCCTCGTAATACACCCTCTCCGTAGCTACTCTTAAGTATTTATCCTTCCAGATTTTGCCTTTGTGAATTATATGCATGTGTTTGCTGCATTAAATACTGACGTATATAAACACACACATTTTGCAAATATACATGAGATCATATTATACTACACTGTTCTGTAACCAGTCTTTTCCCCCAAGTCTTGGACGTCTTTCAATTATACTTAAGGAGCTACTACTTTCTTCCGAATAAGCAGCAGAGTGTTCTATCATTCTGTAACTTTTATGCCTGGTCTTTTGTTAATGAACACTTAGGATACTTGTGGCTTTTTGCTACTCCGAATGTGAGTGTAGCCACATCTTTGCAAACCTGTCTTTTTGTCTCCTTAGGTATTTCCTTGAAGCAGGATTGCCGGATGTGCATGCATGCTAGGATAGTGTCAGATTGCCCTCAAGAGAGGTGGGCTAGCCTGTACTCCGCTCTTCGGCATGTGAGAGGGCTTTCTCCTTGCCTGTTCCTGTCTTTACCACTTTTTTTAGTTGTTGCCAGTTAGTTGGGTGAAATGGTGTCTGACTGTGCTTTGACTTGCCTTTCTTTGAATAGCAGGGCTGAGCCTTTTTCTGTGTGCCCGTGGCCAGTGTGACTCCCCTGTGAACTGTTGGCTTTTTGTTCAGCTTTTTCTCTCTCTTTCAGAAGGGGGGCCTGAGACCCCACTTCATCCCTGGCTTTGCTGCCTGGGTGTCATGGGCCTCTGGGGTCCAGAGGCTGTGTGGATAGTGGGGAGAGGCCTGGGGTGAGGGTGAAGTAGTCCAGAGAGCAGTGTGTGCCACCCTCCCAAATTTCTCGGATTTCCTGGTGCAAAGTCGCTTAACTGGGGGTCTGCACAGGCTTCTCCCCTATTAGCACTGGCCTGCAGTGACAGGTCCTGAGGGCAGTGTGTACCTCTTGGGTGGCTCCACACATGGCTCCATCAGTACCTGAAGCCTGGTTGGTGGTTCTGGCACTGGCCTGAGTTTTGGCTTCACAGGGGTTTACATTCCATGAAGACAGTTGCCTTTAAAAAAAAAAAACCTTTGCAAAATTGTGAAATATAACACATATAGAAAACGTTCAGTTTAACAAATTATTATAAAGCAAACACCATGTAACCACCACCCTGGGAGACAGTTGACTTTTAATAATACCACGGCAAGTGGAGCTGGCACTTTGCCCTTGATAGTTGGGCTCATGTTGCCCTCCAGCCCACGCCAGGTCTCTGGCTGGGGAGGGGCATCCCTGAGTCATGGGAGGACCGCTTGAGTGTCAGCGCTCTAGGTAGGGGGCTGGGGCCTGGTCCATGGGGAGGGGGCATTGAGTCTGTGCTTTACCTCTCAGCCCTACTTCCCTGACTTGTGCCCTGATAGGCTCAGGGAATATTCAGACCTAAGGAATTTGGGTGGAACCTGAGGGAGCAGGAGAAGCCCAGAAATCCGGAGCAGGAAGCTCTGGGGCAGGCCAGATTGGTTGGTTTGAGACTGGGTCAGATACAAAGCATTGACCACCCCCGAGAGGCAAGGCGACATGGTGTGAACACAGCCTCCTCCTCCCGTAGGAGTGTCTTCTGTGCGGGAGATTTTCCTGGTGGGTTGGACGGGGATGTGAGCAGCTGAGGGGAGACTGGACCTGTCTGCACTGTGTGCTCCTGAATCTGAGCTGGGGCCCGGCTGAGAGAACCTTCTTGTTTCTTGCTTCACCTCCCTTTGCTGCACCAGCCCCGTGGTGCATTCCCAGAAGGGATGTCCTCCCTCAGTGACCAGCCCCCAGGAGGAATGTGCAGGGCCGTTGACAGGCAGCCCCTACACACGGTGGACGGGCCTCAGCCCTCACACTGCTCGCCCGCCTCCACTTCCTGCCCTCTCGGCTGCCCCTTCACTTGTTCAGCCCCTACACAGCTTCCTGCTGTCAGCCAGGCATGGGGTAGCAATGAGGAGCAGGGCAGAGTCCAATGCCTGGCCTCAGGGAGCTCACAGTCCAGTGGAAAGTTCTGTGAGGATGGGATGCTCTAGGGTACAGGGTGGGGCAGTGAGGAGGATGGAGGGACAGGCAGGGCAGCACAAGGGGCTGGGCACAGAGCAGTGTGGCCAGGGAGGCATCCTGCATGAAAGCAGACCTGAGGCACGGAGACTGCCGGCCAGGCCAAGGGGCTGGGAAGAGTGACTGTGGCAGGGGAAGAGTGCGTGCAGAGGCCTGGTGGTGAGGGGTGTGGGGAAGGTCAGCATGGCTGGAGAAGAGAGTGAAAGGAGGAGGAGTGAGAGCTGGGCAGGGCAGGCGAAGGGCTGGAGCTGCAGCCCCTGGGAACTGCCCAGAGGACTGGAGCTGGAGGGGGCTTTGGCTACCGGCACAGTGGCTCAGATTTGCATTTTAAGATCACGCTGACCACCGTGTGGAAGAAGGGTCTAGAAGGTGGGACTGGTTCAGTCGCTCTTTCGGGGATCCCGATGGGAGCAGTGGCAGGGGTGTGAAGAGGACCAGGGTAGGAGAGGCAGAACTGGATCCTAAGGGAGAGGGAGGAGAAGGGGCTTGTATGATGGCGGAGCCACTCCAGAGTTGGAGGTGCTGGTGGAGGAGCTGGTCTGGAAGGGAGAGAGGTGAGTGCTATTTGAGAGAGCCATGTTTGAGGTTCCTCCAGTAGGAGGTGAGGAGTGGGCCTTTGGATGGGCCTTAGTAGAGAGAGGTCTGGACAGAGCAATAGGAGTCACCAGCATGGGGGCCACCCCATCTGCTTCCTACCTCTGGCTCTTCCCCCTAAGCTGTTGCTCTTGGGTCATCTGGACCAGCCCCACCTGGGCAAAGGGTGGTCCTGTCCAGGAGGCTGCCATGGCTCACCTGTGTCTACCTGTGGGGCATGTGCACATGTGTGTAGCGGATGCTCTTGCATAGCTCCAGCTGAAGGTAGGATGAAGGGGCTGGAGGTAGGGAAGAGCAAGCAGGAGCAAGGAGGGACTTGCCCCAGAAAGATGAATGTTGCTGCGTGGGGTTAGGCTCCCCTCACTATGCCTTTCCTTATTGGATCCTGGACACTGGCTGAGGAGAGAAGGGTTGTCCCAGTCCCTAGGCTCCGCCCCGTGACTGGATGGTATGAAAGACCCACTTCTTTCAGGGATGGGGTTCTGACCACCAGCCTGGGGCTGCCTCATGAGACCAGTGTCCCCCGGGGGACTAGAACTTTGGAGTACAAGCTGAAATTCAGTGCACGCCAAACCCAGTTGAAGCTATTTAGGTGTGGATGGTGTTATAGGACCTTACAGGGTATGGGGCAGCTTAACTCTCCCCCTTTTTGGCCCCTGCTCCTGCCAATCTGTGGACGATGTGGTCTTGTGGACTTGGCTTTAGCTTTTGGCAGAGAGGGAGGCTCAATGCATCCATTTGCTATTCAGAGGAACAAAAATTGGCCATTAAGCCATATTCTGTTGAGTCCCTTGGATAGAGCTTTGGGCTAAGATTTTAGATGCATTTTCTCCTTAGCCCCCAGCAGTGCCTGGCTAGGAGAGTCCACTATGACAGTGAGGACCCAGCCTTCAAGGAGAGCTGTAGAGGGATTAGTCATCTTGGTCCAGAGCCTTATGCCGGGGCACCAGCCACAGTGCCTGAATGGGCCAGGTGCATGGTGCAGGCCAGGTGAGAGAGCACGGCTGTCTCAGGAGCCTTGCTCTAGGGTCAGGTGTGCTTAGCAATCAATTATTGCTTCCAGCTGGTAGCATCAGGCAAGGCTTCATGGAGTAGGTGGCCTATGGGGTAAGGGTTAGAATATGAGGAAGTGATTTGGTCCTGCAAAGCTGGGGTAGAAAAGATTTCCAGGGGATAGTCTTGAGCAACTTTAAGAAGACAGGAAAGTGGAGACTTGTACAAGGGACTGGGGATGTCCAGATGATGTGCAAAAGTGAAATAGGAGACTGGCTGGAAAAGCAGGTAAGGGCTTGGTGTAGGAGGAATGGAGAACTCTTAACAGTGTTGAGAAGAGAGGTGTGTCGCTATTTTTTTTACAAGTTTGTTGCTTTTATTATTTTTAATTGACATGTAATAATTATAGATATTTATGGGGTACAGTATGATATTTTGATATACACATACAATAAGTAACAATCAAATCAGGGCAATTAGCATATTCGTCACCTCAGACGTATCATTTGTTTGCATTGGGAACGAAGTCTGCTCTTCTGGCTATTGGAAAATATGCTATAGAGTGTTATTAATTATAGTCACCCTATGTTGTTCAGAACACAGGAACCTATTCCTCCTATCTAGCTGTAATTTTGTATCTGTTAATCAACCTCTGTCTATCTCCTGCTCCCCCACCTCCCAGCTTCTAATAACCACTGTTCTACCCGCCACTTCTAGAAAATCAACGTTTTTAGCTTCTCAATATGAATGCGAATGTGCGGTATTTGTCTTTCCTACGCCTGGCTTATTTCACATAACATCATGTCCTCCAAGCTTATCTACGTTGCTTTGAGTGACAGGATTTCGTTCTCTTTTGTGACCGAAAAGTATTCCATCATGGATACATATCACATTTCCTCTATCTGTGTCCACGGATGGACACTTAGGTTGATTCCACATCTCGGTTATTGTGAACAATGCTGTAATAAACATAGAGGTACAAGTATCTCTTTGATACACTGATCTTTTTTCCTTTGGATATATTCCCAGAAGCAGCATTGCTGGAGCATAGAGTAGATCTATTTTTAGTTTTTTGAGAAACTGCCATACTGTCGTCCGTAATGACTGTACTAATTTATATTCCTACCAACAATGTATAAGAATTCCCCTTTCTCCACATTCTTGCCAACACTTACCTTTTGTCTTTTTGATAAGAACCATTCTAACTGGGGTGAGTTGATATCTCATTGTGGTTTTATGTTTCCCTGATGGCTAGTGATGCTGAGCATTTTTTGATATACCTGTTGGCCGTATGTAGAAGACCTGAAAAACACAGTCAACAAAAGTAAAAATACACAAATAGGATTATATAAAACTAAAAAGCTTCTGTACCACAAAGTAAACAATCAGCAGAGTAAACTATCAGCAGGTGTGTTGCTATATTTAACGTCAATGTTAAGAAAAATTGAAGAAAGATGATCAGGTCCCATAAGTGAGATGGCGTGGATGGGGGAGAGGTGGCTGTGGGGAGTCAGGCAGAGATGTCTTAGTGTTGAGGATAGTGGTATGGAGGGCCACCCAGCACCTGGTGACCCCTGGGTTCGCGGTAGTTGCAGGTGGAACTGAATTGTGCTAGCTGTTAAGTACTCAGTGACTTCAGATGAGCCAGCAGTGTGTTGAAGGGCATAGGGTCTCCTGAGAAGAAAGGAGGAGACCTCCCTGACTGCCCACAGCGCTCATGCTGGGGTTGGAGCTGTCCACTTTACTTCAGATACTTTTGTATCATTTGACATTCTTATACAAATACATACTACTAATTAAAATGATAAAAGTTGTGCTCTAATTCAAAACAAAAAAGAAGACAGGGTGTCTGAAGTACCTGGGTGGTGATAGGCTGCGTGGATGGAGCTCCAGGAAACTGCTCTGAATTGTAGCGGGTCAGGGGTATCTGGTTGCAGTGGGCAATGAGGTGTCTTCGGAAAACTGCATCACCCAGTCAACGCCTGGTTGGAAAAGGTATGTCAGGTTGTGATACGAGACAAACTGTCATCACGGATTAAAACGCTTCTGCCATCCAAGGGTAACAGTCATTTCTTGGAACATTTGCTAATCTTTTACAATTCTACCAATGTGAAATAAATCAACTGCTTGAGACTGTCTTGCTTAAAGATTATTTATTCATTCATGTATTCGTTTAACTAATATCTATTGATATTAACCTCTGCAAAACAGACATCAGAAGGCAATGGATAGAAGGCAGGTCCCCAGAAGATGTGAGTCAGAAACAGTGCACTTTTCACCCCTGTGTGTTTTAAGAACCTGTAGTTCCTGGGGGTATGAAAAGCAGCTTGAAATCCAGGTTTATTATTATTTTTATTATTGTCAGATTAATGTGAAAAGCACTAAAAAGTGCAATTATACAGGAAAGCCACAGGCATGTGGCATTTTGTGGTGCTCCCACGGGCTGCCTATTTGGATTCATGTATCTAGAGGAGGAGGCAGGAGGTGGGAACAAAGGTGTGAGGTGGGATGGAGGGGAGAGACCAGCATGCATTGTCCTAGGGCAGTGGGTTTCATTGATGCACTGTAAACTCCCATGTGCTGGTTACGTCTGCAGAGTCAGGACCCACCCCCAAGATTCACACCTAGAAGCCTGGGCTGGAACCTCACAGGGTTACCCAGCCACTCACCCCAGGTGGTTCTGGGGATTAGTGGGATCCATGGAGAAGTCAGCCTAGTCTTGCATTTTCCAAAGATCCCAAGTGGAGAATGGGTCCTGTTTGTTTCAGTTACAGTGGATCCTTGCACTGGGGAGGATAGAGATTTCCCGCTGCTTTGTCTGTCCCCTCTGCCAAATAGCAGAGGCCCAGGAATCAAAGACAGTCTTGTGAGGCCCAGACAGCAGCCATGCGATGTGGTCATAGTGCAGGCTGTTCAGGGCAGAAGGCTTCCTGGAGGAGGAAGCCTTGAAGAGTTGGGAAAACCCTGTGAGCATGAACGAGCATGGCTCATTCTGAGTTCCAGATAGGCCCCATGCTGCTGCCTTTGGAATCTGCTTTGTGGTACACAGGATCTGTGTTACCCATTCTAGATCAGTGGAAGGTCTGATACCCCATAACAGAATAAGTGCTAACGGGAGAGTTGTAGGGGGCTTGAGCAATATTTTTTCCAACCATCTCAGTTAACAAATGGGTAAACTAGAGCACAGACAGGAGATGGCCCATGGAGACGTGAAGATGAGCCAGTAGTCAGACAGAACAAGATGCTCTCCACCTCTGCCATCCCAGCTGTATGACCGTAAACAGACCATGTGGCCTCTCTGTGCCTCGTTCTGCTCATCTGTAAGATGGGGAGAATAATACCCATACCTTAGTGTTGTTATGAGGATTTCATGTGACTTTTCTCGGAGCCTGGCACTCAGCAGGCACTACTGCTGTGGATGTCCAGGCTGCACCTGGTCAGTGGTGGCCAGACTGGGTCAGGCTCCCTGACCCACAGCCCAGAGTTCTGGTCTGTGCCTACTGCCACGGGGGCCCTCTGATGCTCTGCAGCCTGGTCAGGCCCTTGCTCCCATGGCGATAGCTGGGATTGGGATGTAGGGCAGTGAGCAGCCTCTGTTTGCTAACTTTGTATATTGCTTAATAAGGAAAACATGGCTTTTCCTGGCAAACAGTGGATCCAGCCATATATGGGGAAAAGGAGTAACTTGGATACAGTCAAGGACTCAATTCTGAGCTCCTCTTATTTAAAACAAAATCAAAGACAATATGGAGTTGCCATGTTTGCGTGTCCAGTTTGATTATGGAGGAATTTCTGTTTATAAATGGGTAACATCTAGCAGTGTGAGCTTTAGAAATAGCTGTGACCTACTTGGGTGGCAAATCCTTTCTCCGCTTGAAAGAACGTGGCCTAGAGAAAGGGTCCTAGTGGATGGAGAGAAAGTGACAGTTTTGCAGCCATGTTGAGTGGCTTGAGGCCTTCTCTCACCTGGCTGGCCCCTGGCTGAGCAGCAGGCCCCATGGGCTGGGACAGGCCAGAGCTGGCAGCTGCTAATCAATTCTAAGCGGAGGGCCTCCTGCCTCTCTGCAGTGGACCACAGACTCCCCGCTTCTTCCCCCGGTCTGCTTCGTGGTGTCTGCATCACTCCCATTCACTAGCCGTCACCTGCTCATTGGCTCACTGACTAATTCAAGCACATACTGAGCCCTCACTGTGCAAGGCACGCCCCTGAGTTCCTTCTGCTCCTCTCTCCTCCTCCCTGGGGCTTCACCTCCTCAGGCTGCTCCTTGCCCTGAGCTCTGTCCTTGGTCCTTTCCTTTTCTCCTTCTTCTCATGCCTCCATCTACTCTTGGCCGCAGTTTATTTTCTTTAAAAAAAATCTTAATTAGTTTAAATTTATTTATTTTGTTTTAATACGTTTTTGGGGAACAGGTGGTGTTTCGTTACATGAATAAGTCCTTTAGTAGTGATTTCTGAGATTTTGGGGCGCCTATCACCCGAGCAGTGTACACTATACCCAATGTGTAGTGTTTTGTTTTAGATGGAGTTTTACTCTTGTTGCCCAGGCTGGAGTGCCATGGCGCCATCTCAGCTCATCACAATCTCTGCCTCCCGGGTTCAAGCAATTCTTGCCTCAGCCTTCTGAGTAGCTGGGATTACAGGCATGCACCACACCATGCCCAGATAATTTTGTATTTTTAATAGAGACAGGGGTTTCTCCATGTTGGTCAGGCTGGTCTAACTCCCAACCTCAGGTGGTCCACCCGCCTTGGCCTCCCAAATTGTTGGGATTACAGGCGTGAGCCACTATACCCGGCCTCCCATTTGTAGTCTTTTATCCCTCACCCTGCTCCCACCCTTTCCCCCGAGTCCCCAAAGTCCACTGTATTATTCTTATGCCTTTGCATCCTCATAGCTTAGCTCCACTTAGGAATGAGAACATACGATGTTTGGTTTCTCATTCCTGAGTTACTTCACTTAGAACAATGGTCTCCAATTCCATCCAGTTTGCTGCAAACGCCATTATTTAGTTCCTTTTTAAGGCTGAGTAGTATTCCATGGTGCGTGCGTGTGTGAGTGTGTGTGTGTATCACAGTTTCTTTATCCACTCATTGATTGATGGGCATTTGGGCTGCTTCCATATTTTTCCAATTGTGAATTGTGCTGTTGTAAACATGTGTGTGCAAGTAACTTATTTGAATAATGACTTCTTTTCCTCTGGGTTGATACCCAGGAGTGGGATTGCTGGATCAAATGGTGATCTACTTTTAGTTCTTTAAGGAATCTCCACACTGTTTCCCATAGTGGCTGTACTAGTTTACATTTCTACTAACAGTGTAAAAGTGCTTTCTTTTCACCACATCCCCACCGACATCTATTATGTTTTGATTTTTTGATTATGGCTATTCTTGCAGGAGTCAGGTGGTATCGCATTGTGTTTTGATTTGCATTTCACTGATCGTTAGTGACGTTGAGCAATTTTTCATACATTTGTTGTTGGCTGCAACTTCTAGCATGGCAATTAAGAAGGGCCAATCTGTCCGGGCCCATTTCTGGCTCTCTCGCGCCCTAGCTGTGTGACCTTAGGCAAGTTTCTTAACCTTTCTATGACCCGGTTTCCTCACCTGTAAACCTTTAAGGTGGTTATGAGCACCGACAGAGTTAATCTATACGAAGCTCCTAGAACAGGGCCTAGCAGCCGGCACTCAGGAAGCCCAGGCCGCTATTGCTCTTTGCTGATCCTTCCCTATTCTCTTGCTAGACAAGAGCTCTCTGCTGAGCTCCAGAGACAGACTGCCAGCTGTCTGCTGGCACCCTTTCTTCACTCAGTTGGTTCAGGCCGAGTGCCTGCTATGTACTCTCATGGGCATGGCATTCAGTTCAGGGATAGGACGTTGAGGGAGACATAGTCCGGGGAACAAGATGTCTGAGGACACATGACCCAGCAGGATAGCGTGAGTCCTGCCCAGTAGTGGATGCTCCCCAGCCCCAGGCTCACGCTGCAGTCTTTGTCCACACACTCTTCTCCAGGTCTGCGCCTCTTCCACGGAAACCTCCTTTATGGGGCCGATTAGGCTGAGGGGATGGGAAAGAAAAAGAAAGGCCTGGGTTTCCAGCCCAGGCAGAGGATGCTGCCACCTGTTCTGCTTCTGAAGTATTTCTTGGTTGTTTGTACATGGCCCCTGCCTGAGTCTGGCCTCCCGCTGCTCACCTACCCATGTGGTCTCCCTGCCAAGCCTCTTCTCTTCCTCTCCCTCATGCCCTGTCTTTACCTGGCCAAAGTCAGGCCAGCCTTTGTAAACCTCTTCAGAGCCTTCCAGCACCTGCCTCCGGGGTTAAGTGAGTGTTGGGCCCTGTAGCCTCACCCTCCTCTGCCTGAGGCCAGTATGTGCTCTGGATCCCTGGCAGGTTTGGAAGGGGCCCTGTTTTCCTGGGAGACGAGGTGTTAAGACCTGCTGTGGGGGGCTGTCCTCTGGCTGCCCTGTGCCACTGCCTGGGGATGGCCCCAAACACCAGACACTTGTCCCCTCCCTCATGTTTGCTGAAAGCCCAGCCCGATGGAGTTCTGGGGTAACGGTGTGCTGCTTAGCTGGGGGCAAGCTTGGCAGGTGCACAGGCTGCCACAGAGTGTGGGGCTGAGTGACGTACCGTGGTCCAGCCTGGAATTCCTCAATTAAAGCAGAATTGGTAAATAGTGATCCCTGGCTGTTCCCCAGCTCTGCTGCCTCTCCCATGCCCTCTCTTGTCACTGCCTCTGCTCTGGCAAGAATGGGCTGAGCCACTTCTTGGCAGGGACCTCTTCTCAGACTTGTCCTATGGTCATTTCTTCCCTGCATTCCTAAACTGAATGTGCTCGTTCCCCAGATTGGACCTTCAAATCTTCCTGAAACTGTCTCCATCTCCCTGGCCCAGGAAGCCCTCTGACCCCAGCCAGCTGAAGGCCGAAGTGAGCCCTGGCCCCTCCCCTGCCTCCTGCAGAGTCCTTGCTCCGCACTATTTCTAGAGGGCAGGACTCTTCCTCCTCTTTCTCTTCTTGGGGATGAACAAGCTCAGAGCTGCACACAGCAGGTCCTTGGCCCCCGAGGCTTCTTCCCCGTGTGACTGCCTCCTGGGATTTCATTGGAACTTTTGTTTGAACACAGATTTCTGTGGCTTAGGCCTTCTTAGAGAAGGCCTGAGAATCCCTGGCTAGTAAACTGATCTCCTAAACTCCCTTGCCAGATTCTTCTATGTCCTGGGTTCCTTCTTGCTTTCTCCCTGACCTCCACTGTAGCCCCTTAGTGCCACAGGCCTGGTGACCCCTGTCCTTTGTCGGTGGTAGATCCCAAGCCAAAGCCTGGACTCAGGTGACCTGGAGATGTCAGCCATGGCCAGTGCAGCAGGTGCGTCCTGTGTGTGTCTGGGTCAGCGTGTGGGTTGTGGACTGAGGACCTGCCTGGGGGTTGGCTTGGATCTGAAGTCACTGCATCTTCACCCAGTTGCTGAGCCCTCAGTGCATACCTGTTCACCTGGGGGTGGGGGATCTTCCTGACTGAGATGCTGGGGCACAGCCACAGTACAGACCCCCTTTGCCTCCTCACTCTCGAGAGGACGGGCAACCAGGGTGGGATTCCCAAGCCCCCTTCCCTCCATCCTAGACAGCGGAGGTCATCCGCTCTGGGCATGTGGAGCCTCTTTTCTGGATTGGGTCTGCAGGGCTCAGTAGAGGCCACTTTCTGTCCCCCCACCTCTCACAGAGTAGGCAATGTTGAGCCTTTTCATTGTTTTCCAAGGGTTGTGCTCAGACTTGCTCTTCTGGTCCCCTCCTACCCAGGATTCCATCTTGCTGCTGCTCTTGTGGCATTTGCTGATGGGGCCATGGGACTCCCAGCTCTCTGCCCCATCCTTAGACAGTGGTGGTTGAGAACACAGGTTTGGAGTCATGGAGTCTGGATTTGAATCCAATTTCCAGTTGTGTGACCTTGGGCAGTTGACTTGACTTCTTAAAGCCCAAGTTTCCTCATCTGTTAAATAGGGATATTGACTAACAAATTGTGCGTGAAGAATACTGTGCTTGACACAGAGCAGGTGCTTGGTAACAGGCATATGGGATCATGATGGTAATGGTGGTTCCCTTGCCCTACCCACCTCCCCTTTGGTGCCTACCACCCAGATTGCCTTTTATGTGTTCAGAGCATCTGGTGAAAGCAGTCTCCTTTTGGGAGCCAAGTTCAGAATGTAAGATCAGTGCAAGGTGGTGGTGGGGTCCAGGAGGGATCAGAGGAATCTATGAGGAGGGGCCTGTGGTGACTTAAGAGTCAGGTGTCCAGGCATCTATGGGCAGCTCAGGTGTTTCTTATACCAGCTGGCAGAACTACTGAGGTGAGTGGGGACCTCCCCAGATATGTGAGAACCAGAGTTGTCCTTTATTTTTTAGCCATTCAAAAACCACTGTTTTTCACATCAGCAAGAACAAAACAAATAATTCCATTAAAAAGTGGGCAAGTGGTATGAACAGACATTTTTCAAAAGAAGATATACAAATGGCCAACAAACACGACAATATGCCCACATCACTAACCGTCAGGAAAATGCAAATTAAAGTCACACGTTACCCTAGCCAGAATGGCCATTATCAAAAAGTCAGAAAGTTGGCGTGGATGTGGTGAAAAGGGAACGCTTACCCACTGCTGGTGGGAATGCAAATTAGTACAACCTCTGTGGAAAACAGTGTGGAGATTTCTCAGAGAACTAATCCTACTACTAGGTATCTACCCAAAGGAAAATAAGTCATTATAGCAAAAAGGCACCTACATACTTATGTTTATTGAAGCACAATTCACAATTGCAAAGATATGGAATTAACCTAAGTACCCATCAACCAATGAGTGGACAAAGAAAATGTTTTATATATATATATATATATATATATATATATATATATATGCCATGGAATACTACTCAGCCCTAAAAAAGAACACAATACTGTCTTTTGCAGCAACTTGGATGGAACTGGAGGCCATTATTATAAATGAAATAACTCAGAACAAAAAAACAAATACTATATGTTCTTACTTATAAGTAGGAGCTAGTCTAGGGGTACACAAAGGCACACAGAGTGCTATAATGGACATTGAAGCCTCAGAACTGGGGATGGTGGAGGGAGTGAGTGTTAAAAAACTACATGATGGGTACAATGTACACTACCTGGGTGGCGAGTGCACTAAAATCTCAGACTTCAGAACTATATCATTCACCATGGAACTCAAAACCATGTGTACCCCTAAAGCTACTGACGTAAAATAATAATACTACAGAATGACTCTCCATGTTCTTGCTAATAAAAAAAAAAACCCTCCACCGCTTTTTGGACCTATTCTGTACCAGACACTTAGTAACTCTGAATTTATAATGGTAAATGAACGACACAACCAAAGGGAACTTATTCATTGCTATAGATTTTTCCTGGATTAGGGAAGTAAAGTGAGAGTTAATATTATTTTTTAAAAATGATATCTGGTGGCTGGGCATGGTGGCTCATGCTTGTAATCCCAGAACTTTGGGAGGCTGAGGCTGGCAGATCACCTGAGGTTGGGAGTTCGAGACAAGCCTGGCCAACATGGTGAAACCCTGTCTCTACTAAAAATACAAAAATTAGCCAGGCATGGTGGCACATGTCTGTAATCCCAGCTACTTGGGAGGCTGAGGCAGAAGCATCACTTGAACCCGGAGGGCAGAGGTTGCAGTGAGTCAAGATGACACCATTGCACTCCAGCCTGGGCAACAAGAGCGAAACTCTGTCTCAAAAAAAAAAAAAAAAGATATCTGGTTACTTAAAAATTCTCAGACAATACATAAAAGTACAAAGGAAGGTAAACAAAATGGAAATCCCACTACCTGGAAATGTTGACGTTTTGATGAAAATCCCATGAACATGCACCTGTATACAGTGTATTATGCTGTTTGTGATTTTTTCCCCACACAACCCTATATGGTAGGTTGTCCATATTCATTAAGATCATATTTTATAGGGATTTTATACCTTGAACATCTTTTTCTGATTAGGAATGTAGTGCACACCCATTGTAAAATGTTCAGATAGACAGTATCTTTCCCCTTCTCCAAGGGTTCCAAGACCCCCAGTGGATGCCTGAAACTGGATAGTAGCAAACCCTATATAGAGTGTGTTTTTTCCTATATGTACATACCTATGGTAGTTTATAAATGAGGCACAGTAAGAGATGAACACCAATAACTAATAATAAAATAGAACAATTATGGCAATATGCCAGCATCACTACTTTTGTGTATTGGAGACCTTGTGAAGTAAAACAGAGGTTGCTTGAACACAAGCAGTGCGCGACCACAGCAGTCGATCCGATGACCCACGTGGCTCCTGAGTGATTAGCAGGCAGGTAGCGTAAACAAAATGGAAGGACAAATGTGGATTTGCTGGACAAAGAAACAGTTCACTTTCTGGGTGGAAAGGAGCAGGATGTTGTAAGCTTTCATCATGCTACTCAGAGTGGTATGCAATTTAAAACTTATGATTTTTTTTTTTTTTGAGACAGGGTCTTGCTTTGTTGCCCAGGCTAGAGCACAGTGGCACTGTGATCTCAGCTCACCGTCACCTCTGCCTCATGGGTTCAAGGAATTCTTGTGCCTCAGCCTCCTGAGTAGCTGGGATTACAAGCGTTTGCCACCATGCCAGGCTAACTTTTGTATTTTTAGGAGAGATGGGGTTTCTTCATGGTTCCCAGGCTGGTCTCAAACACCTGGCCTCAAGTGATCTCCCTGCCTCAAACTCCCAAAGTGCTGGGATTACAGTCACAAATTGTTTATTTCTGGAATTTTCCATTTAATGTTTCCAGAGTATGGCTGAGTGTGGATAATAGAAACCCCAGAAAGTAAAACTGCTGATGAGGAGGGGCTACCATAGGTGTGTAGAATGGGAACAGTGAACACCCCCATCATCGCGGCCTTAGAAGTAGAATGGCTTGTTTGCAGAGGTACAGTGTTCTACAAACACCGTAATTTACTCGGCTAGCTTTCCCTTCCTGTCTGTTTAGGTTGTTGTTATCAATTTTTCTCTATTATAAACAAACTTCAGTGAACATCTTTGTCACAATATCTCTTTGCAGGGGCAGAGGGTTGCATGTTAATCATTCTGCTACATGGTACCAACTTGGCTCTTACACAGGACACTGACTGCAGAGGATGCCTGTTTCTCACCAATCTGGGTTTTGTTCATGTTTCTATTCTTTGCCAGTATGGTAGTAGAAAATCATATCTTGTGTTTGTTTCCATTTATCTGATGGCTGGTAACCATTGGTATTTCTTGTTTTATGAATTACTTGTTCATGTCTCTTGCCAGGCCCTGAGCTGGGCTCTTCCCACTCCCCCTGAGTGACCCCTCCCCCAACCTTCCAAGGCATGTGGGAGAGGGGGCTTAAAGAATACCAGTTGGGGCCAGGCATGGAAGCTCAAGCCTGTAATCCCAGCACTTTGGGAGACTGAGGCCAGGAGTTCAAGATCAGCCTGGGCAACATAGTGAGACTTCATCTCTATGGGAAAAAAAAAAAAAAAAGAATACTAACCAGAAGGTAATTGGTCCTCACTTCAGATCATTGAACTCTGAACCCATGAGGGGCAGAGGCTTGGCTCCAAACCCCAGGCATGATTAGAGGAGAGCCAGTTCTGTGACTCTTAGTCCACTGACCTCACATCCCCAAACCAGGACCAACACAGAGCTGGCCCTGGCATGGTGATGGGATTATGTGTTCTCAGTCTCAGAGCTGTTACACAAGATGCCACTGCGGACACGGCTGACTGGCGGTCTCCCTTGTAGAATTAAGCAGGTTAGGTAGGTGCCGGGTGAGCTCTTGCCCCATTGCTGAGCAGATGGCAATTATGTGATCCCTTTGGGCTTTAGAGTTGTAGAATACACTGGTCCTTAAAGTTTGCAAAGTCCAACACTGCTATGTTTAGTTGAAGAAGCTGATGCCCTAAGATAGGAGAGAACTTTCTCAAAGTCCCCTGCCATGTGGACAGCAATGTCAACTTTCCTACATGCTGTAACGAGCTTAGGCGCACTCTAAGATCTATACCCTGGAATGAGGCCTGTTGAGTAAGCACTGCAGCCGGGACAGCTCTTGGCTGCCAGGGACAGTGGTATGGAGGTGTTAGGTAAAGCCACAGCCTAATCTCCTGGATCTCTGGGGTGCCCCTGAGGATAGGCCTTGCTAAACTGCTGTGGGAAGGTGTTGGTAGGGTGGTATACTCTGGCTCCTTCTCTGGGCCTTTCCTGTTCTATGGTCTTCATGGTTGACAACATGGGTGTCTTCCAAGAGCATGATAAGCATCACTGTCGAGATTGGCACCTCCGGACTGCACTTTCAGTGCCCCAAGTACTGCCCGCAGGCTGGTTCTCATGAGAGAAGCAGCCCGCTGTCCCATTATTTGCATAATCACCTTGGCCAGTGATGTAGAGTGTGTGGTGTGTGTGTGTGTGTGTGTGCTGTGGGCGTGTGTGTGTATGTGTGTGTGTGCACACCTATATAACATGTGCATAGAGCTGTTGGTCTCTGGGACCCACACCTACTATCTGGGCCAAGTCATAGAATCAGTTGGGCATGTCTGTGGGTGCAGCTTTCCATCATTAGCCTGTCTTCACTGTAGGCCCCGCTTTGGTGCTTTTGCCTTGGTCCTTCTGCTCAGTGGCACTGACATCTGCCTTTTCTCCACAAATGGAAATTCTGGCTGATCTTGAAGGCTCAGCTCAAATCTTCCTCTGGCTCTTTTTCAAAGTCTTCTCTCCCTGGCCTCGTCCAAAGATCAGTTGCCCTCCTTCTTCTGGATGCTGATCTCTTTCTTGTGCGTCGTTCACATAGTCCTCAAGCACAGGCTGCCTTTGAACGCTCTTCTCCTGAACTTTCCCTTACACCTTATATTGTTATGATGTTCCGTGAGATGGAATTTGTTGATCCAATGAGGTGGTGAACTCAGATTTCCCACATTTTTGTGTTCTCAGCAGCGTGTGTTGCGTAGTAGGCCCTCAGGACATGGTGGCCGGGTGGATTTGGAGTTAGCTGATACGTGAACATGAACTGAAATGCTTTCAGGCCCAAGTGGGCTTTAGGTTCCTACCTGCACATGCTGGCCCCTTTTCAAAGGGGTGAAGAGAGAGCCACGGTGATGATGGGAGAGAGGGGATCACTGAGGACTAGGACTTTACAGGGTAACACAGAGCTGGTGTTAAAAACCTGGCAGTGCTAGATTCTCCCATATAGTGGGAAGAGGGTGCACAGGCGGTGAAGAGGGAGAGGGTGTGGGAGTGGCACTCCCAGGCAGAGCGAGGTTAGGATAACTCAGCTGCTCCCCTCACCTGGAAGCCTTCCTGGAGAAGGAGCAGCAAGGGTTTTGACTTAGGGATGGCATCTAGTGTGTTCTCAAGGACTCTCTTTGGGCTCAAATCTTCCTCCTTTCCAGTCCTGTGAGCCCTCAGAAGATTGTACCCAGTGTAGGGGATACTTACACCTGGATCCTAAAGGGATGCTAATCGCTAATGCTGACCCAGCGTCTGTTTTTGAGAGAAGCGTATCGTGCTTGCTGTTCATTGCTTGCTTGTTCACTGTGCCGGGGCTGGCGATGTGATCTGATCTGCTAAAAAGCTCTAATGGGGCTCACCTTCTTACAAGGCTGGAGCAGCGGGTGGCTGTCTCTGGCATGGAGGAGAGGTCTAAGGTATGCTCTCTGCCATCCAGGATAACACCCAGGCTCCTACGGCTAGTGTGTTGTGACTTCCTTCCCTAGGCTACTCTGGGCTCCCTGCTCTGTAGAACTTCCTCTGGCCCTGCTGAGCCTCTCGCATTTTCCAGACTCACTGCCTGTCTCACACTGCTACGCTTTTGCTGATGCTGAGTCCTCTGCTTGGACCCACCTTGTCTTCTTCACCTGTGTTCATGGGACTACTCTCCAGTTATCCTATTAGACTCCCGAGTAGACTCCTGTAGGAGAAAGAGTGTCGGCTTTGGAGTCAGCTAGATGTGGGTTCAAATCCTGACTTGACCACTTGTTTACAATGCAGTTAAGAGCACTGACCTCACAGGGCTTTTGGGAGGGCCAAATTGAGGGAGACTGTGGATGCCGCCTGCCCAGAGCATCCCTGCAGTTTCTTCTCTCCTTTCTTAGCTTCTGCCACCATTTTTAGTACTAGGCTAATAGGTGCCTTATTCCTCTGGTTATTTTTCTTGAGGGAGCCCTTTCACCCCACAAATGTTTATTGAAGAATGACTGTGTGCCAGGTGCTGGACACCGGGAATAATGTTTGTCTGGGTGTCTGCTAGCAAAGAGCTGTGAGAGCCCTAGTGGGTGGAGAGATCTTAGCTGGTCGAGGATCAGGGAAGGCTCCCTGGAGGAATGACGTTTGAGCTGAGCTCTGGAGGATCTGTGGGAGGTAATTTGGAAAAAGTGGGAGGGAAGAGCACTTCATGCAAAGGCAGCAGCAGGGTGAGTGGCACCCAGTCAGTATGAGCCATGGCAAAGTCTCGACCTGAGAGGACCAGGAGGCATTCAGTGTCAGAGCAGGACAGGATCACATGTGCATTTGAAAAAGTGGACAATGGACAGAGAAGGGCCAGAGAGGAAGCTGGAAGACCAGTGAGGAGGGCACTTGTCCCAGGGAGGGACTTGGCAGGTGGGGATGGGGGCCATGGAGAGAACTTCAGGAGTTCAGGAGGCCAAGGTGACTAGCATGGTGATGGGTGGGACGGTGAGGGAGAAGCGGGAAAACGACGACTCCAAATTTCCAGCTGGCATGACTGGATGGGTGGGTGGGTGGAGAGCGGATTGGGGGCTGTGGGAAGATCAGCTCTCAGCTCATCTCCCTGCAGGTCTGTGAGGGGTGGGCCCTCAGACTCCTGCCCTTCCCTTGAGGGCTCAGGAGGATTCTGGAAGACGTATTCCTGGTTGAAGTTGGAAGTCTAACCACGGGTCCCCTTCCGGTCTGCAAACTTGACATGGGTCAGACTTGACCTGGGGTCATGTTGAGGGGCTGGCCTCCGTCCCATCTGGAGGAGGCCCAGCTTCCCTCCGGGGCTCCAGGTGGGGGCTGGTGTGCTGGCCTCCTTGGTCTCAGGCAGAGCCGCCTGTGTGTGGGGCTCTCACCACCTCACCGAGGCAGACATAGGTCGGCCTCCCTACCGGCTGTGTTGTATCCAGCAGGAAACGTTTGGAATATGTGAGTGTAAGTGGCCGCAGGAGAGAAATCTACAATTTCTCCCATTATTGGGAAAGAGCTAGACTAGCAGAGGCTACCAGATGTTCTGTGTCTTATAATGTATGTTTTATGGCAAATGAAAATATATATAAAATCTGTACCCAGAGAGTTCCCGGCTCACTTAAAGGAGACTGGATCCTTCTTTTTATTCTTACCCTCTTCAGATTTTAGGCAAGAATTCCCTTCCGGGCAATGAACTTATCTGCCAAGTTGGGGCCCAGAGGGAACCCTTATGGGGGACTCATAAACCCCGTCTTTTGAGGAAATCTTGGGGCTGAGGCCACATTCAGCCCCGCATGTTTACACAATAGTCTCTCTCAGCTCCGAGGGGCCATTAGAGTTAATTGGGTGAATAATCTGTGTTTAAAAAGTCCCTAAATACATATTTGCATAATCCACACTTTGCCCAAGCCTGTGCAAGCCTATTTGTGGGACCTGGAGTGGGTCCTGGGCTTAGAGTCTTCCCCTTGAGCTTCCAGAGCAGCTTCTCCTCTTGGTGACTGTCCTTTGGTGGGGAGGAGGACAGGCAGGCTCATCTTCTGCCTGATGCCATGGCAGGGCCTGTGTTAGCCACCTGAGCTATTATTGAGCCTTTCATAGATGTTTCCTGTATTGCTGGTCCTGGGAGATACTATATGGGAAAAGGGTTCCATAATATATTTGGAAAATATTGGATCTTATCTACTGTCTTGGAGAGTCCTCATGCACATTATTATATCAAAGGCTCTGAGAAGTCCTGCAGTGAAGAAACTGATTTAACTTTCTGTAATCTAGCTTCCTTCAAACATATTTGAATCTAAGCATGCCCCTCCTGTATTCCTGATGACCATCCACAGAACTATAGCAATCTGTAGAAAACATGCTGGGAGACCAGCAATGTCACTCTCTTTTTCACAGGGGACACTGAGTTTTGGCCACCTGCCCAAACAGTGCCTGGGAGGATTCTGGAAGACTTGTTCTTGGTTGAGGCTGGAAAATTAACCCTAATCCCCTGTATTTGTGTTTGCTGCCCTTAAGTGAGGCCATAGCATAGAGTCAGGTAGGATGGGCAGGCACAATTCCCCAGAGTGCTTTTTATTTTTTTTTTTTGGAGACAGAGTCTTGCTCTGTTGCCCAAGGTGGAGTGCAGTGGTGCAATCTCAGCTCACTATAACCTCCGCCTCCTGGGTCAATGATTCTCCTGCCTCAGCCTCCCAAGTAGCTGGGACTACAGGCACGCGCCACCACACCCAGCTAATTTTTGTATTTTTAGTAGAGACAGGGTTTCACCATGTTGGCCAGGATGGTCTTGATCTCTTGACCTTGATCTCGTGATCTACCTGCCTGCCTCAGCCTCCCAGAGCGCTTTTCACACAACTACAGCCAGGTCTTGATTCTTGGAGCAGGAAAGGGACAAGGCATTTGAGCTAGACACACACGGATGGTTGCATGAAGCCCCAGAATTCCTGGTCAGGGAGTCCTTACAGACCACCCGGTCCTGGGCTCCATTGCTTGTTGGAATCCCTTCTGCAACACGGCATCCATGGGTCCATGCCACAGAGGTCCACTGGCCTGAAGTTATGGCAGCAGGAAGAAGGCATCCAAAGGTGGCCTCAGTCAGAGCCTCTGGGAGCAAAGCTGACCTCTCCCAGTCGTGTCGAGCTGCTACTTTGAGTAGTTCTGTGTATCAGCCTTCACCAGGCTCTCAGCATTGACTGACTGCACATGGGAGTGAGTTGGAGAGATCAAAAAATGAATCCCAATCCTCAGACAGCACTTAGACCTATTAAATCAGAATGGGGTGGGGATGGGAAGCTCAGCCATGAGTAGTTTGTCAAGCTTCCCAGGTGATTGCAATGCACAGCCATGGGGAACAGCTGCACCAGAGCCACATTGGGAGAGCAGGTGTTGTAGGAAGTGGAGGTGAGCAGGAATTCAGGGCTCTACCCTGGGCCCAAGCACAACCGTACCTACTTCCCCTAGAGAAGCAAACAAACTCATTGTCCTGCTTTGGCAACCCTCGGCAGGGTTTTGGCAGACCCTTTGGGTAAGGAAATGCGAGTATCCTGCTGTGTTCAGATCAGAGATTCCATCTTCAGGTAAGTGAGGAGGAAGATTGCCAACATTTTTGAGCACCTACTGTGTGCCAGGCACTGTGCCATATATGGCCTCATTGAACTCTCACATTCTCTCATGAGCTAAGATTTCCATTAGAGGTGTCAAAATGAAGGCACAGAGAGGTTATGGAATTACCCAAAGTCACAGCGGTGTTCTTGAGAGATAGAGCAGTGAATTGAATCTGGAACGTCGGAGGCGAAGAGCTCTCCGTGTGGTACTGGGGAAGGGCTTGTCGTTCATTTGGGCGGAGTCATATGTGGGACAATATGGCTCGGGTTGGCAGAAGGTTTGTGTGTGTGTGTGTGTGTTCACTGAATTCCAGGGTTGGAACTGTTTTTCCATGGGCTGCGGGGGAGGAGATGGGACTAAGGAGAAACAGAATCAGTCGGGTATTGGAGCTAGTTCTTACATGCAGATTATGCATATTTCTTCCCAACTCTGAGTTCAGTGACATCTCATTGGAAGCTTGAAACCAGCCATAGTGGGAGTATTTACACCACAGAAATTGGCAAACACTACAAATCAGATTTTTATTTATTTTCTCAGAAAGCTGGCTGTTAAACATTTACCAGCATGCCACTGGACGGAACCCAAATCCTAGGCCCAGCTCCTTTGGATTAAGGAAAGGGGGAGAAGATTGAGCCCAGAAAGAGAAAATTGAATGAGAAGCTGTTTGTACAATGGAGTAAATAATAGCATCAAGGGAAATGAAACGAGAGGGGAATGAGCTTCTGTGACTTAGGGCAAGACAAGAGGAGCATGATTAGTGCTCAGTAAATGTTTATTTTCCTTAAAGTTGGGATTATTGAAAAAATAGCAGATTTAGCAGCAGCAGAGACTGAGATAGAGATGAGGAAAAGGCAGGGGCCATTTGTTCAAGATCTGCAAAGTGACATGGAAGTTTTGCCACACCATGGCTAGGGGATGAGCTCAGAGAATCAAGTTGCAGCTTGCAGGTCTGGGGCCAGAAAGCCATGTGTGAGTCCATTTCCTGAGGCTGCCTCGTGGAGGTGGGAGTGGACAGAGGCTCCAGCAGGGAGAGGGTTAAACCAGAATAACAAGGGGGTGATTTATCTCAGCCCCAAGATTCCCTTGCTCGTGGCTCCGACTGGCCCTGCTAATGCTCCCGGGTTGCAAATCTACCTATTTGTCAAGTCCCTCTCCGCAGCCTGGCTCTCTCTGGCTGCTTGCGTGGTTTATTAAAGAGGCCTTTGCTACCTGTCATCTCAAACAGCCTCCTTTATCCAAAACAGAATAATAGAGATATCTCCCTCCAGGGACGCCGGATGCAAATGCCCGAGGACAGGTTGCCAATTTGCCGCGTGTATTAGGGGAAGGAAGCTGTCAAGGGAAACGGCCAGGATCCAGGCTCTTCTAACAAGCTCATTTCTGGGTTGAGGGGAGACCTGGGCTGCTGGAGTTTAGATTACGTGGGCACGCGCCTCCGCTTTCCTATGGACAGCTGTCAGCAGCAATCGAAACAAAATTGGCTTTCTTCCTTCTCCCCTTCCCCCGCTCGTCCTCAGTAGCAAGGCCCTGCCAATAACTGTCAAGAAGCCGTCCAGCTGCCGAGGTCACCTCGCCCGCACTGCAGCGTGCCCTGCTCTGCAGTGGGTTGGGCCCTGGTTTGCAGTCTGTGGAAGCGGGTCCTGGCTGGTGCGGGCTTATTTGGTGGGGGCTGAGGGAAGACGGGATGTTTCCTCCTCCCCTAGAGAGAGTTTAATCAAAGCGGGAATTCTGTCTTGGCAGCACCTGGGAAAGATGTTCCTCCAGTCCCTCATCATAGGGGGATGCAAGGGCCTCTGTCCTGCCAGGAATCTTCCAACTTGAGAGACTTTGGTTTGACTCTAGTTCACTTTACAAAAGAGCACTGCCCTGGCTCTGGGGCCAGTGACCTTCTGCCTCCAGAAGTGAGCTGGGCAGTGAGAGGACTCAGGTAAAGGGAGAAGAGTCTGACATACCCACCAGATGATTAGTTCATCTCCTCTGCTCCTCACAGAAACCCTTTTCAGACCGACCCCACTAATTTTAGGAAAGGAAGTGACCCAGGGGCCTACTGGAAGCTGGTTAAGTGCCAGCCTTAGGACTTGAACCCAGGACAGGACTGTGGCCTCTCTGGCCACCCTTGAGGGGCCTGCGGGGTCTCCTGACCATAGGAAGGTGGTCTTGGTTGGGTATGCGTGTGGGACCTTCTGGGCCCCTGAGAGCTCTCATGACCCACAGGTTCCCTGCTCCCCACCGTGTCCTCACCTCCACTCTACTCCTGATGGTGCCTCCAGACTGAAGTCCCCAGGCAGGGCAGTGAGTGCCCAGGAGTGTTCCATGAGTGTGGCAGGGGTTTGTCCTGGAGCTGGGTAGGGGTGACCTCTGGAGCTTGGAGATACCTCCTGGGGCTCATGCTCCAGCTGGGGAGCCAGGGCTGGGCCAAGGAGGGAAGAGCCATGTGGGAGACTAGCTTAGCTCAAGGTCTTCCTTGACTGGGAGCCAGACAATGCTTTGGACTCTTTAAAAGGAACCTCACAGTGGGGTTCAAGGCCCTGTGGGGCAGGCTGGGCATCTGTCTTTGTCAGGGAGGCCCCATGGAGCCAGGAGTACCACAGGCTTGGCTGTTGCTTTTGAATGTTTGATTTCCCTCCACGCCTCTTACCGCACCTTGTTTTTGGCAGATGCACAAGGAATGCTTTTTGCTAGACTGCCCTACTCCTTTCTTCTCCCTGGTGGTGTTCTCACCCGCTTGGTGCCTCTTTTAGCCACCTTCCAACACTGCACATGCCTAGCCTCTGTTTCCTTCACGGGTGTCCTAATTTTCTTGCTCATCTGTTGCAGCCTGTTCTCTCCTAGCTCCTCTCCCCAAGGCTGATGGCTTAGCCAGCCCTACCCCACCTCCGCTGTCAACATCCCCATTTTACAGATGAGAAAACCAATCCTCAGAAAGGTTAAGATCAGAGCAGGATTTAACCTCAGGCAGTCTGACCCCAAAGAGGAGTATTCCTCCTTCTAGCAGGGCTATATGTTGGGGGTGGCCGAGGTTTGAGCTGAGGGCTGAGGACTCCGTCAGCCTGAAGGTCTTGCCAACCTTGACAGTCTTCATCATTTGACTGTTCTGGGTGTCAACTCCTCTGTGAAGAGGGTCCAGGATGTCCCCCTGTAACCCACAGCTCAGGGTGCCTGACAGGGAGAGGTTAGGCTAGAGAACGAAGGCCTGCTGAGCAGGGGTAAGGGGCTCCCATCCTCAGGCTGGGCTTGCTGTTCTGGCCTGGCCCCACAGGGCTGCTGTGCTGGGGCTGCCCACTGATGGGGCCTGATACAGGAGGCCAGGCAGGGGCTTTGCATCAGGCTGGCCAGCCATAAGTAGGTCAACCTGACATGGCCCATCTGCACCCCATGGCAGGGTAGCTGTCCCACCGCCAGCCCAGGGGCAGTCGATGGGGAGGCTGCAGGCTTCAGAGTCCAGATGAGGCTCACAAGTCTACATACATCTACCCAGAGTTCCTTCCATGAACAGTCCATGCTCCCTGGAACGCAGCATCAGAAAGGCAGCTTCTAGGGTGAGGGAAGACCAGCCCAGGAAGGAAAGATGGAATACTGGTGGGCCCCACACCCAGATGCCATCAGTGTGCTTGGGTTATACCACAACTTGAAGTGGGCCTGGAGGAAGTAGGTCACTGATTCTCTCTGAGCCCCAGTTTTCTCATCCGGTGACTGACACATGTAAGCAACTGCCAACACTTACTGACTTAGTAAAGAACAAATCTGTAAAGTGAGAGTTACAGTAGTTCCTGTCACAGGGGGGACTGAATGAGATGAAGGATGGGAAGCACCTGGTATGCAGTAAGCGCTCAGTAAGTGCAGGTGGCCCTTCTTTCTGTAGATGGGGCTGGGGAGCACGTTCCCGTGCTCCTTTCAGGATGCGTCTTGCTTGTTTTAGCTCCCTCTGTCATCTGGGCCTCTATGCTCACTCTGGAATGCAGACGGTGTAATTTCTCTGGAGGAGATTCCCTTGGAGCAAACCTCGGGGACGTCTTTGAATAGACATGAGAATGCCAGAGCTGGAGAGGCCCCCAGAGGCAGCATGGAACCGTGGAAAGAGCATAGACCGAGGAGCCAGACAGACTCAAGTCTCCTCTCAGCTCTGCCATCTGCCAGCTGTATGGCCTTGGGGTGCCTGCCTCCCCTCTCTGAGCAGGCTCAACAGTTCTTGTCCCTTGGGGCTCTTGTGAAGTTGAAGTGAGTGTTTGCCTAGTAAAAAGCTGTGAGTATATTTATCTGTTAACATACGTGCAACTGTATTGGGAAAGGCTGCCTCATTTACGATCTTTTCCAGTCTTATTCTGCTGAGGGGGCATCTGGGACTCTGAAAGGGATGGGGCTGACCTGTGGCCCCACAAGATGGGGGAGAGAGGTAGGGCTTGGATTGTGAGGCAGCCTTTTCTCCTCACATGCTCTCCCTGCCTCGACTTTCTACAAGCACCCAGGAGGTAGAAGACAAAGGTATATCCACAGCTATTAGCACCCCCAGGGTCTGATGTCTGGCCCTTGCCAGCGGCAACTGTGTCCTCTTTGTCTAAATGACCTAGTCTTTGAGCCAGGGCTTACATGGGGTCCTTCCAGACACCCCAGAGGCAAATGCGAACCCCTTCCTCATCCTCCTGCGTTCCTTAGGGCTGGGAAAGTCTGGGCCAGCAGATGCCCTATCAGAACCTAGGGAACCAGGCTTGGCTTGGGGAGATGGCATCTTGGAAGGGCTTGTGCATTTAGGGAAAACCAGCCCCAAATAACTCCCAGATTTAGTCCCAAGCTATGCAGGTGAAGGCAGGTAGGAAATTACAGCCACTTGAGGCTTTCTCTCCCAGCGACTTGATTAAAGCTGCGGAGTGTTAGAGCTGAAATCGCTGGGAAAAGTGCCCTTTGATATGTTCATTTGGTTTTAATTTGGGGGGACACAGGGCAGCACCAGCTTGTTTTATTTCTGCTTCCTTTTAGCGGCTTTCACTTGGCTCATATCCCCCCCATTTCCACCCCCTCCCCTGCTGGAATTTGTGAATTTCAAGGTCAGCTGAAAGTCAAGCTTTACCATGTTGGTGATGAAATGCAAGCAGATGTGGCTGGTTTGGCGGATGGTGGCCACACCCCGAAAGCCGTGCTCAGTCCTGTGGGTGATGCCTGGCAAAATTAACAAAGTCTGATCGCTTACAAACCTGGGTTTCCATCTCGGAGATTCAGATTTCAAAGCAAGTGCCAATCAGCTTGTGTTTATCTAGGGGGGTTGAGAAGTGATGCTGGCTAGGGAAGGTGTGGCCGCCTCATCCTGGCATGCCAGCAAATGAGAGCAGTCGGAATGGGTGCCCGCACTTGGGTTTGGCCTCTTTCATGTGGTGTTGGCTCTGCTGGGGACGTTGTCTGCTGGTCCTTCTTGCTAGAGAGAGGGACTGGTGGATTTTTCAATGCTAGTCTCATATCACATGCCTGTCCACTTGCCCTCTTCCCCTTTGCAGCAGGTTAAGCCATTGGCGAATGCTTGCCACGTGACGAGCGCTGTGTTGGCAGTGACCTCAGGGAGAAGGTCAATTTTCAGCTCGGCTTCCTGGCATCACCCACACCCCTCTGTGACTCAGAAAGTGGCCCAGCCGGCTGCCTCCAGCACTCTGGTAGACCTGTTGGGTGATGCAGAGGGAAAGCTTTGTGATGTCCCAGCTGCTTCTGGCATTTCATGAGACGCTGCTCCTCGGGCTCCTGCAAGGTCTCGCAATGCCCCCTGACTTGGGTCTTGGTTCTGCTGATGTGCTGTGGCAGTTTTGTCCAAGGTGCACGTGGGAATCCACTCTCCTGGCAATGTGCTGGGATTAACTTACCAGGAAAGCAGGGAGACCAGCAGCCTTAGATTTCTTTCTCTGTGTTCACCAGTTCTTCCCAGTACAGCATCCTGCACTCTCTGCCTTCCAAAACCTAAGCACAAGGCAGAGCAGATGCCTGCTTGGTTCATGAAGGGGATGCGCTTGGGAGCCCATGTTGTGTTGGAAACCCAGCTCTCTCTATGGTCAGCTCTGGGCCCTTGGCCAACTCCCTTCACTCCTCTAAGCCTCAGTTTCTTTGTCTGTAAGAGGGGATCACAGTGCCCGCCTCACTGAGTTGCTGTGAGGATTAAATGAAACGGTGCATGTAAAGGGCCTGGCACAGTGCCTGGCTCATGGAGCTCAGTAATGTTTGCTATGATAGCTGTTGCCAAATCCTGGGAGAACAGTTGGAGAAACAGTGTGGGCAGGGACCTACCCACCTCCCCTGTGGCCTTCGGGGTTTCCTAACTGCAGAGCCCAATTACCTGCTGTGCTCCTCAGCTGAGGAGCTCAGCCTCTTCCCCAGGGACCCTGCCCCAGCTCATCAGGGAGCAGAGACAGATGTGGCTGGGGAGGTAGCCTGAAATCACCCTCTCCACCCTGCCTTTTTGAGTGGCAGCAGGCTACAGAGAAGTGACGTTTAAAAAATGTTCCTTAAATTGAGGAGTTGTCCAAAATGGGGCTGGTTTTCACAGCACAGTCATTTTTGGATAAGAAAGCCTAAAATGAGAAATTTCTGAATGCAGCACAAAGCAGAAGAGCCTGCCACAACAGCACGTGTGAGTCAGCCCGAATCCCCTCACAAACAGCCTGCCTTGTTAAAATCAGTCCCTTGGTGCGGGGGGATTAGCGCTCTGCAAACTTCCCATCCCAGGCCTGCCTGCATTTTTACTTTCCTGCTGCACGGTTCTTGCTGATCTTCTTCCCTACATACCCAGGGGATTTCCCCACACATAATGGGGGCCACTCCCATTGGTAAAATGATGGAGAGCTTTTTCTTTGCTCTGGCAGAAAAAGAGTAACTTCTGCTGGAAATACAGAGAGGCAGAGACATTCACTGCAACAATGCCCCCTGCTTTGTCCCCCTGGGTGTTTTGGGAAGGACCACAAAGAGCTGAGTGAGGGTGCCTTGGTAGGGAGGGTCAGGTCCTTCTAGGTAACTGTGCAGGACTCCCAAGGTCATTTCTGTTCCTCATCCTCCAGGAAGTGCTGCCTGGTTTACTTTGTAGCAATTTGTGAGAGTTGATGGGCAGAGTTGGAGCTGCCACTCTGGGGCTCAGAGTAGCAGAGCCCTCATATTGCATAACTCTGGGGACACTTTGCATGTGGCACCCCTGGGTGTGTGCACTGTGCAGTCTGAGGAGCTGGCTGGGGTTGGAGGAGGTATCTATAGGACCTGCTGCCTGCCTACTCTCTGGGTCACCACCTGCTGGTATGGCTCATGGGCTACAAGAAGTTATGTCTAAGATACAGCAGGGAGGCCACACCCAGGAGCAGGTTCCTGTCCCTCTTTCCAGCCCTGCACCAGGCTCTGCCCCTGCCTCATGGTGCTTTGGGCTGGCTAGAATAAGTCTGGCCAGCCAGCTGGCCTGAGTTCTGGAGCCCAAGACCTTGCTCGCCCTGTTGGCTGGGCCCCCTCAAGCTTGGGCCGCTCATTATTTCTCCACTGGCGGGCGAGTGGGAAGACCAATTATCAGGGCCTCACCGCCACGCACTGCCTTTGGATGCATTTTCTCAAATGGCGAAACCCTCTTTGGGGAGAGGCAATTTGTTGGGGAGCTCAGGGCAGTGTAATTTATGGGCCCCTTCTTCCCCGGCTAGGAGTGAGGTGGCTGTGGCTTAATTTAATTAGCTGGATTGAAGCCGAGCAGATCACTAGAATGGGTCTGGAATTCTGATTTGAAAGGCGCATTTCTCTTCTGAGCAAAGCACGGCTGAAGAGGAAAGGGTCTAAAGTTACTTGATTCATTTGGATCCTTTGGTAAGAGACGTCTTCCAGCTTGAAATATAAACCCACTTATTTTTCTTAACAAGAATTCAGCCCACCAGCTACAGTATTCTGCTCATGCATTTAATAGCAATAATTGAACAGAGCTCAAATTATCATAACCTAATGCTCCCCAAGTTAGATCCAACTGCGTCACATTTTTCCTATGGGGAAGTGAGTATATTTGGCAGGGCAGAGAGAAGCTGTCAGCCTCATGCGCTGCAATGTCCTGTTGATTGAGTTTTAGGGGGTGTAGTCATGAGGCTGGGTGCCTTGAGGGGCTGCGAGAAGGGGGCCAGGGAGCAGGTGCTCCCTAGCTGTGATCTAGAGCTCTCAGCTGGGCATGGCTGTCTGGATTGTAAAAGGACGATCAGGGCAAGAGTGAAAGCGAGAGCTGGAGGTGGCCACCAAGTGCTAATGCTTTTGATAGCAGTAACAGTCACAATGATCATTAGGGCAGCTCCCTTATTTTACAGTTGAGCTTCTGAGAGGCTGTAAGATGTACTGCTTATGACAGGCCCTGGATCCAGATTTTCAGCCTTCTCAGAGCAGAGAGGGAAGGCTCCAGGTCTACCATTCATAGACTCTGGAGAGGACCGGGAGACCTGTGCCATCAGCCACCTGATCTTAGGTAAGCTTCTCTGAGGCTCAATTTTCACATCTGTAAAATGAGGATTCCAGTATGTCCCCTGATGCCTCCACCAGAGTTGGTCTGTGACACCAGGGAGAGAATTAATGCAGGGGAGAGGGCCCCGTAGGTGGTTGCCAGGGTGTCAGGATCATCAGCCCAGGGAGCCCTCATCTGTGAGGGGAAGCTGCTGGCCTCAACCTCACCATCATTTTGAGCTTCTCAAAATGACCAGCATGATCAGGATTGCCAGAACCGGGGCTTCTGACTAGGGGTGAACTAGATTTGAGCTCTGGGGCTTTCCACAGATAAGGCCATTGTGTGGACCTTATGTGGCAGAGTCGAGCATGTTGTGTTTCTGAGCTGTTTCCTAGTGGTTTTGTTCTCATCAGCCCACAGAGGCAAACCTTCAGGTGAACCACCTGTGAGAGGCATGGGGCTGTGCAACGGGAGGACCACCACTTTTCCAGCCAATGTGCCCCAAATAGGAATTTATTCCCGGGGCCTTATGTAAGCTCGCTCTCTCTCGTTTCCTTTCTCTTTCTCTCTTCCTTTTTCTTTCTAGAGCTCCAAGCAAAATCACCAGGAAATCCATGCTGGCTTTGGTGATGGTGCTGGGGCTTCCATGCGGGGTGCTGGTGCTGGTGTCAGGGCTTGCAGTGGCAGGCGCTGGGTACACAGTGGACACCATCATCCTCACAGGGCTGGGCTTGGAAGCTCAGGGTGTTTCCCCAGTGCCATCAGAGAAGCTGGGTCTAGTCTATTGTTTGGCAGATAAAGCGATAACAAAAGCAATGAAACTGTTCTGGGGGGCCATTTTGATCTGTCTCCCCCAAGGGGGTTGCTTGGTTATCCTTTTGTTATTCAACAAAGCAAACAGGGCCTCTGCTCTTCAATCACAAATTGTAATGTTGACTACTTCAAAAAAAGCAGAGGGAATATTCCAATATTTATCTTAGCACAAAACTAACATTTCAGGGCCTGTGCCCATAATTCAAATGTTGATGGGGAACACATTGTGTGAATGTGGTGCAAATATAAACAAGGGGAAATTGCTTATATTTAATAGGGAAACATGAAGTAAACATTTTTGAATAAAATGGCAAAGACTTGGTTCTACTAGTTGCAATTTCTTAGTTGGACATATTTAGCTGGCACTTCTTAGGAGTGATCACGTGGTGTGAGGGCTCAGCAAGGGTTAAGGTGAAGTTCTTATGATCAAGGATGCCTCTCTGAGCCTAAGTCCTTGCTTTTACGTTCCTGATGTGCTGGGCTCTTGCTGGTCTAGAAGCTAGTCTGTGGCTCTGGGAAGTTCAGTGCGGTTCCTTTCTCTCTCTCTTTTTCCATATTTGCTTCCACTCAGCCGCTCATTAGTGGCAGGAGCCCCTATAAAGGCACATGGGAAGGGGAAAGAGGCCCCTTGTTAAGGGCAGTTGCCTTCCAGCTGCTTTATAAGAGGCTCACCCAACCCAAAGTCTATGTGACTCCCTGAGGGATTCCCCCTTGGAAAAGAGAGGTGTGGGCCGCTGTGGTCTAGCTCTAGGAATTCCTATGCAATGGAAACCTCCACTGCTGGTGCATCTTGCCTCATGCAAGGAGGGCCTGTAGGCCTTGTGTAAACACTCAGGTGCCTGTCTGTACAAATGTGGGGCCTTGACAGCAGCAGGCTCTGTTTCTGTTACTACTCTGGGGTGTGGACGTGTGGGCACTCACAGTTCTTTCTGGCATCCTCCAGGCTGTGTGTCTCCCATTGAGGAAGCAGTTCTGGGAGTGTTACTTGCACAGCCCACAGCCCCATTCCCCTGGCATGATTTGTTGGGTGATGAGCCTAGGGTGGGTGGGGAGAAGGGTCTCTGTGATGCTGCAGGCTGATCCCTGGGACTTCAATTTCAGTTCCTAAATGTGTCTTTCTTGTAAGGAGATGGCCCTTGTGACTTCTCCCAGTGAAAAAAGGACACTTTGGGTTTGTCCCCATGGCTCTGTTCATGATCACCATCTTGTTTCCCAAATTTTCATTTCCTCTTTGGCTCTGTTTAGTATTTTTAAGGGCCTCCAGAGATAAAGGAACCACATAAGCCTTGGTGTCTCATTTTCCAGGGAACAGAGATAAAGCAACACTCACTGAGAGGAAGTTCATGGGATGGGAGGGACCTGGAATCTCACTGGTTCAATTCAGGAAACACTGACCAGGCACCAGCTGTGTGCCCAGAGCTGTGTGATATGCTGGGGTGGGGCCGGGGGCAGTGCTGTGACCCCGCAGAGAAAGAGGTGAAATTCGGTCAGCTGTGGTTTCTACGGTGTCACATGAGTAGGACAGAAGTTAGGTTTTTACTCTGAAAATGCAGAGGCCATTTGACATAGGGGCTCTACTCTGGGGGCTAGTGGTAATAATAATTAAGCTGAAAAATGAAAAAATTATAAAGCTAACACAGTGCTTAGAAATACGCCAGAAAGGGTTCCAAGTGCTTCTTTGTATTAACTCACTTAACGTGCACAAAAAGCCTATGAGGTCAATAGTGTTAGACACATTTTACCAACATTGGGGGTAACCTCTTGTTCAGGGTCACACAGTTAGGCCACTGGAGCTGGGTTCTGACCCCAGGTAGTCCAGCTCGAGGGGTGTGGGCCTTTAGCCACTGTATTAGTGCAAAGAAGTGGATCCTGGTACTGATCCTATTCCTTCTGCAACCTTTTCCCTGGGAACTTGGTGTTGTGCTGAAGACTCTGAACTGGATGTTTTCCTTCCGTGCCCAGGGATGAGCATGTTGGTGTTTGACGCTGAGAGAAGAGAGCAGGTTGGGATGTGACCTACCACTCTCCAAACCCAGGGCTGAGCAGGTTTTTGTCTCAGGCAGAGTCTGGGATACAGAGCCGTGGGCTGCGCAGCTGCTGCCTGCTAAGGACAGTGTGGCATCCGCTCCTCCCAGCTCAGGCCAACAGCCTCATCCGAAGGTGGGAGGCAGAGCTGGGGCAAGAGTTAAGTGACTGAACCAAGGCCACTCTGTGCCCTCCTCCTGTCTTTTGCAGGGGCCACTCTCCAGGAAGTAGGCACGATTAAATCCTTCTCCCAAGCCAATTCTGCTAATTCTGTTCTCCCCTAGTAAGCTTTCAACCAGGTCGGGTTCTGATTTTGCACCCCTGCCGTGACCATTATTATGTATTCCTTCCTTAAATGCTGGCAGACAGTCTGGCTGACTTGTGCCTGAGAAGCAGTTGACATTGCTGGGATTATGACCCCAGTGTGTGATGTATTACCCCAGTGAGGAGTAGATGGACCTGGCCTGGGACAGGAAGGAGGAGAGAGGCTACAGGGGTGTGTGATGGAGGAAGATGTGGTAGTGATGGAATGAGACACCAGTTTTGAGCATTTTCTAATTTGAGGCACCACCCAGAAAACCTCCAGATCTGTAGGAAGGGTGTGGTTTGGGGACATTTTGTTAAAGCAGATTGATTCCTCCACGAGATGGGCGGTTGGGCAACGTTCAGTTTGGGGTCTGCGGCTGTTGGAGAGTTGCTGCGGGGCAGGGGGATGGAGTCCTGGTGAGAACTGCCACCTGGAGAGCTTGGGAAATGAGGCTTGCTGGGAGGAGGCAGTTGTTGAATCTGAAGAATAAAGCAACACACAGGGACATCGCTGTGTCTGGAAATGATAAATGTAGAGCTCTATATGTAACATCATTTGTCTTTTTTTCTTACAATTTAATTATGTTCTTCCTCTTCTCAACAGGTTTTGGTCATCTCTAGGAACAGTGCAGGAATGTGTCATATGTCTGGTAGCCATCTGCTACCCAGGGAATGACTTGAGGGGTCCCCTATGTGATTTCTGAACAAGAAAGCAGTAGAGAAGGAAAAGGGAGTATCTGGCAAAAGCTCCCATTATTTGTTTCCATTGGTTGCCAGTTGGTGCTGAGGACGGACGTAGTGGATGCCCTTGTATGTGATGTGACACCCGTGTCACAGCTGTGGAGGTGGAAAGATCAGCTTGGGTGATGTGGCAACTGGTCTTCAAGGCTTGAAAAGTCATCTGGACGGAGGACAGGCACAGGCGGTTCATTTTAGGTGTTGTTCAAGAGAAAGAAAAACAACTCTGGGCTTATCCATAGAATCATGTCCTGATGCCATGGAAACAGCCAGAGGGCGGGAGGAGTGGCAGGACCTCCTCTTGGGGAGGTGTTAGGGCAGGGCTGAGGGGTAGCCCTGTAGCCTCTGTCCCATCTGCCTCTTCCCTAGACCTGGCCTCTGTACTGCCGATCCCCCTTCAAGGCCCAGCAAAGGGCAGAGCGTACCAGGCTGTGGTGTGTTAACACCTTGGTTTCTCGCTTTCTCTCTGAAAGCTGCTGGGCCAAGCGCCCGTTGTCTCTGACTCCTGGCTCTTTTCTCCTCCTGGGCTGGTCCACCCAGGACCAGAGTGATGATGGGACCTGTGACGGCTCCAGGCTTTTCAGGGCCACCCTCTGTCACCTGGCCCTATCCTCCCCAAGGCAGGGTTTTCTGGAGTGTGGTTTGTGTACAACCAATAGTACACATGATGACTCTGGGAGGCCCTGTGGGGAACTTCTTTTGGAGTTAATAGTTACGGTCGTGTTTGATGTCTGTTAGAAAATGTTAACCAATATGTGAGACCTGTGTTTTCTCAGGTTTCTATTCATCCTTGGTTTCTATTGGAACCAAGTATGAGACCGCAGGTCTGCAGTGGCAGCAGAGAACACTGGCAAGAGCAGGGCCCTGGGGCCAGACTGCCTGCTTCAGATCCTGGGTCTGCCACTTACAGATTGTGAGGTCTTGCGCTTACTTCCTCTTCTTGTCTAACTTGGGGATAATAATAGCTCCTGCCTCCGAGGGCTCTTGTGAGAATTGAGTTAATGCGTGTGAGGCATTTAGAAAGTGCTTGGCATATAATCAGGACTCGGTGTTAGCTGTTGTTGTTACTGTCATTAAAAGGATTTAAAGAAAAACATTGAACAAATCATAGTGCAGGCTGTGCATGGTGGCTCACGCCTGTAATCCCAGCAGTTTGGGAGGCTGAGGCGGCGGGTGGATCACTTGAGGCTAGGAGTTCAAGACCAGCCTGGCCAACATGGGGAAAACCTACCTCTCCTAAAAATACAAAAATTAGTCAGGTCTGGTTGTGCATGCCTGTTATCCCAGCTACGTGGGAGGCTGAGGCAGGAGAGTCACTTGAATCCGGGAGGCGGAGTTTGCAGCAAGCTGAGATTGCGCCACTGCACTCCAGCCTGGGTGACAGGGTGAGAGTGTCTCAAAAAGAAAAATATCATAGTGCACATGGCCAAGCCCCCAGTCAATATTCTTTCTGCATAGACAATCCTGGATGCACATATCGGCCCTGCCATTTGCCTCTCCGTGTCCTTGGGGAAGCTATCTTAACTGGCTCCTCAGTTTTCTGTATAATGGGGAATGTAATGCTTAACTTGTGACATTGTGAGGTTAAATGAGACCCTGTTGGCACAGTAACTGGCACACAGGAACTCAGTGGTAGCTACTGTGATTTACCTGGCATTGTTGGTACTGCTACAACCACCCTGTGAGCTCCTGAGGGATGGGACCACGTGCAAGCCGGCATCCTCCCACCCTGAGGAACGTGTGAGAAGAGAGGGGCAGGGTGGGTATTTGAGTCTGAGTTCCCCTGCTGAGCCCTAGTGGGCCACAGAGGCTCCTGCCTGCCCTCCCAGGGCCTAGTGACATGTGATTTGTGAATTGAGGTCAATGTCTGTAAGGCCTGAAGAGTGCCTTTGCCACCATGCCCTGGGCCCTGTAGCTGAGGTCTTTGTTCCCAGTGGGAACTGGGCTGACACCCTCAGGTGGAACCCTCAGTGAGGCTGGCACCATGGCTACCCAGGCCTGCTTTTGAGAACACAAGTGAATGGAGAGGCTTCTGGAAGCCTCATGTGGGAAAACCTACCAGCACTTCCCACCCTACCCTGGAAGTCAGGGGTGGGGGGGGGTACAGGGTTGGGGATGCTTGCAGGGACAGTGGTACTACTGTGTCCTAGGGCCGGTGGGCTTGGGGCTCTAGTATCCTGAGAGGATTAGGAGGGCTCTTTCAAGCAGCCTGGAGCCCCCTCAGAGGCAGAGAAAGTCAGGGTTCTGAGCTCTGGCCTCATGCCTCTTGATGGGAGAGGTCTTCATTTGGCAGCATGCAGAGGGTTAGAATGTGAAGTGAGGCCATGGTTTTCTAGTCACGGGCTCTGGAGGTCTGTCGAGGCCATGGCTGCTTTTCTAATGTTTTTTGCCCTTGTGGAAAAGCTTCATTCTAGACCCCGGGCTCTTTCTCTGTTGTCTTCAGTTGCTGTGTCCTCAGTTTTATTCCGTAGCTATGTGTGTTAGGCAGAGAGTGGCCATTTCTACATGGGAATAATAGAATAATCAAAAGATATGCTTGTGGCCAGTCACAGTGGTTCACACCTGTAATCCCAGTACTTTGGGAGGCCAGGGTGGGTTGATCACTTGAGGTCAGGAGTTCAAGACCAGCCTGACCAACATGGTGAAACCCAGTCTCTACTAAAAAATACAAAATTAGCTGGATGTGGTGGTGCATGCCTGTAATCCCAACTACTTGGGAGGCTGAGGCAGAAGAATTGGTTGAACCTGGGAGGTAGAGGCTGCAGGGAGCTGAAAGCATGCCACTGCACTCCAGCCTGGGCAACAAGAAGGAAACTGTCTCAAAAAAAAAAAAAAAAAAAAGATCATGCCACTTACTGTGCACGCCTCTGTGCTTTGAATGTACTGCCTATAAGCCCCAGGAGGCAGGTGTTATCCCCATTTTACAGATAAGGACATTGAGTTTCAGAAACCCTGAGTGACTATTATTATTACCACTTGTTGTGATTATTTAAAGGAACATGTTATACAACTTAGTAAATGGACTTAAATTCAGAACCTCCCGACTGAAGTCCATGCTCTTAAATCTCTTCTAATAGCCTTTATTTTCTCTTGTTTTCCATCATATCATGGTACAAAAAGGTAAGAGGATTTCATGGCATGCCTCTCCTGGGCCTCGTGGCCTGTAGAGTGAGGATAGTGCATTGAGATGAGACACTGACCCCTCCACCCCAGTCAGCCGCAGCCACGGGCCCTTTGCTGTCCTTACAGACAATGCAAAGTGTGTCCAGATGCTCGGGGCTCTGCTGAGGTTTGCGTGAGAAGCATTTGTGGCTCTGGCAAATTTTCCCTTTCCCAGTGTGACCCCAGTAATGATGATGCTGTACCCAGGAGCTTGACCTGGGTCTGTCCAGAAGGGCTGCTGCTGTGGCAGTGGGCACATGGAGCCCTGTCCCCGGCCGGCAGGTGTGTGGCCTGTCTCTGACTCCCTGCAGCACCTCCCATGCATCCCAGACATCCTGTGTGTTGGTCCTTTGGATGCCACCTTTGAGGTCCCATGCAGCCATCAAGTCAGAAGGGGGCTGTGCTGTCACAGGGCGACATGGAGATTTTTGTTCCCCTTCCTCTCTGCTTAGCCTCATTTTGTTGTACAACCCTGAGCCCTGAGGTCTCTGTTGCTTTCTCTGTCGTGTAGGGACGGCAATTCCTGCCAAGTCTCTGACACAGTGTTGCTTTGAGGGCTGCTGAGGTTCGTCGGTGCTAAAGCTAAAAGGGTGCTGTGGTTGTCTTTAGACACCTCCTGAGAAGACGTCCCTGATTCTCCTCCTCGTGGCTCAGGGGCAGTGTGTCCACAGCTCCCCTATATTTCCTCTATTACAGTCATCACACTGCAGTAAAACCACCAACATGTGAGATTGTGACCCCACAATCAGAGAGCTCTTGGGGCAGAGTCTGTGCCTTGATCACCATTAATGGCATAAAGCTGTTATTACTCAGTAACTGTCTGTAGAATCAGTAGATGATTGGATGAATCCATTTCCAACCCAGAGAATTGGCAGGATATGCTTGTTAGGTCTGGTCCTATCTTTCAGCCAGCAAAAGATTCTTTCAAAGAGGACTGGGAATGTTGAGGAATCAGATGTGATGTTTCCTTAATAGCGCTATCTGAATAGTCCATGGGTAGATCAGGTGTGGCTTGATCCAGCACCCAAACACTCTCCATGACAGGGTTTATTTCTCCCCATTCCTTGGTTCACTTAATCAGAGTTAGTTCTGTTCTCAGTCCCTACATGGTAAATGATAGCTGCCACAGCTCTATCCCTACATCCTGTCTTACTTGATCCAGTGGGAACGATTGAGAATCTCTATCCTAGCATTCCTATCAGAGGACTGTGGCTTACTCTGATTGGACTGGCATGGTCATGTGCCCTCCTACAAACTAATTACTTGGCCAGGGAAATGCCATGTACTGATTGTCCTAGATGTAGGACTTGTGCTCCCAGTGGATTGAGATGGGGGAGGGTGGACTCTCCAACAAAATTAGAGAAGAAGGGAAGATGGGTATGGGGAGGAATATAAGTATATTCATCATAGATAGAGAGCAATTTATATTTTCAAAAAATCTGTGCATCGTGCATCAATTCTAGTTTCCTTTAGGCTGAGAGGATGTTTTCCTCTTCACTTGTCTGCATAAGCTCCCACAGTTCCACATGTATGTATCTACCTGCAGCCATATTGCCCCGGAGATGCCAGCTCCCTGACTTGACTGGGACTGCCTTTTGGCACCGGGCTCTGTAATGCTATCTGGCCTAAACAACTCTGAATCTGCATATGCCACTCATGGATTGTTAATTGGCTGGGCCTCTGGAGTTCATTTGTTCCAGATGAGAAAAACAAGGCCCAGAGAGGTGAAGGCACAGCCAGTGGGTGTCAGAGCCAGGATCAGAATCAGGTGTCCTGGCCAGTGTCTGAGCTCTCTTCCTTAAACCTTCCCCCATTCCCTGGTACCATTTCTACTTTGAGAGGAGATTTTAGAGCCGTAGACAAAGATGAGGAGATACATGCAGGAGGATAGAGGACTTACCATGGGAGCCCCAGTAGCAGAATGAAACCCTGTGGGACAGCTCCGTCTCCAGGGGCAACCCTGAGCCTTCCTGCCCTCAGGTGCCCAGCTCAGCATCTGCCACAGACCTCTGGTTTCTAGAAAGTCATCAGTTATTTTGAACAGCCTTTGCGTTTCTCTTCTCTGAGCTGAGTGATTAGGGTGTCTAAGAGCAACCATTATCTGCACATCTTGGGAATGCCTGTTTTTCACACATGCAGCCCTTCCAGAAAGATTTAGCCTGGGGATGAAGCAGACGGGCTCTACACTGAGGGCAGATACCAATCATTTTTACAATTGTTTGCAACAGGAGAGGAAACATGAGCTTAACAGTTCTGTTGTGGATGGATTTGGGGGAGAAACGCGAATGAATTGTCAACAGGATGGCTTCTGCTTTTATCCTGGGATTTGCTGCCGTTCCCTGCTATCTGGCTGCTCTGCACAGAGCCCCAGGATTTACAGACATTCTTTGCAGGTGGGGGCTCATTGTGCGGTGCAGCCTCGGGCTGGGCCGGCATCTGTGAAAGAGAATCTGTCAGGTGCGTTGGGGAAGGGAGCTCACTCGTCAGGGTGGAATTTGGAGCAGCCCCCTGTACTACTACTTCCACTTAGGGGAGGTACCTGAGCAAGGGGCTCAGACCTTAGCGGGCACATACTGGCTTCCTGAGTTGGTCTAAGCCTCCCTAATGTTTTCAAAAGTCCTAGACAGCAGTAACTGAGAGGAACAGCCTTTTCAGACTCCTGCCAGGAAAAAAAAATCTTGCACAGAAATCCATTTGTGGGGAGTTTGAAGTTTGAAGCCCTCCAGCTGCAGACGGGCGGCTTGGGTGGTCGGGTAGGGTGGGGTGGGGTGGTGTCCTCGAGTGGGAGGAGAGTGTTGTGTGGGACAGCTAGGGCGTGTGACCAGGAGAGTAGCAGTTTGTTTCATACCAACAGTGGAGTTGGCATTTGACAGACCTAGGTTCAAGTCTCGGCTCTGTCCTGAGCCAACTGCAAGATCTTAGGCAAGTGACAGCCTCTCTAAACCTCAGTTTACTTATCTGTAAAATGAAGACAATCATACCTTATTGTTTGTGAAGGGGATTAAACTAGACTATGTAAAGCCCTTGGCACAGTGCTTGATACAATTAGTGGACGTGGTGGTTGCTGATATTATGATACCAAAGAGATCCTAAATAAACATACAATCCATGCAAAACTGTGTTCTCTATGCAAACGCAGCCTCCAAGTTCCTTGCCCTACTTCTAAGCAAATGGCCACCTTCGAGCCCTTGTTTATGGCAATTCTGGAGGCATCATGGATTAATATTGGTACAAACAATAACATTTCAAAATAATTTGCCACCTTTTAACTGTTTGGCAGATCTGGGTGGAAAAGGACACTGGATTTATGGTGCATTCTTCTTGGTTCAGGAGAAGAAGGCAGATTGGCAGCTGGTTACATGAATACCTGGGTGGTAAAAGATGGCAGAGGCTGAAAGACCATAGGGAAAAGCAGAAACTGGGGCCCAGAATGGTTTCCCATACCCTACCCCAATAATAATTAGAAAAGGCAGCCAAGGGAAGGAAAATCGAGGGACAGTCTTGGGTTTGCATGAGCCTTTACCATTTTTGTATTCATGACACAGGTGTTGTTCCTCAGCTGACAGTTCTACCCTCATTTTATAGGAATGGGATGGCTAAATAGTTTATTCCAGGTCTCACAGCCAGGAAGGAACAGAGCTGAGACTCAAATTCAGGTCTGTGTCCCATCCTCTCCAAATATGCTCTTTTGGAAACACACCACGTCCAGGAGTGCCAGGTGGATGGCTAGGTGTCCACATCTTAACATTCAGGCGTCGAGAGGCTGGGCATGGTGACCTGGGTGTTTTTAGAAGATGAAGAAAAGTGCCTGGCAGTTTGGGGTCCCACACAGCCTGGGCATTGCAGGGCTGTGTGTGTCTGTTCATGCCCGTGACCCCCACTGCAGCAGGCAGTAATCTAGAGGCACAACTGCTCTAGGAGACCTTTTCCAGCCAACCTCATTCCCACATTCCCTGGGCTGCATCCTGCCCCAGCTTGAGGAGGGTGAGATGCTGGTGGTCTTCTGTGGTGATTGGGTGCAGGGGTGCTGGGGGAATTCCGGGAGTTGGGATGTGGAGGAGCTGCCTTGGGTGGGCACACCGGGATGGGGGCAAGGTCTTCTCCCACTTAGTGGCTGGGTTCCTGGCCTCCATTTGGGGACGTGTCGCACTGTTACCCGTCTCTTCCTTTTGGCAGCCTCCACTTCATGTACCTATTATGGTTGCAATATTGCTGTCATTGTCTGGCTATTTGGTTAATGGCAGTTCCCATAGTAGAATGTGAGTGACACGAGGCAAGGGCTTGTGTTGGGTTTGTTCAGTACTATACCCTTAGTACTGACCTAATGTCATGCTTAGCACTCCTTGTTTAACGTGTTCTTTCATTTTCTTGGTGTACGTATACAGAGCACTGCTTGTTTCATTTTTGTTTTATGCTGGGGGCTGTGTAAGGAATGGGGTGCAGCAATGAGCCCTGCGTTCGCATCCCCACCCTTCTGGAGCTTAGTCTAGTGGTATCCTGGGGGCTCAGAGCATGCTGGCTGAGTGAGTGGTCCAGGAGGCCTCCCAGTCAGGACGTGGTCACTGAGCCGCAGCCTCTGTTGGCTTTTCTGGGCAGTGGACGGCGGGACTCCAGGGCTCCCCTCCTGAAGGTGGTCAGGACCAGCGCTCTGCTTCCCTCTGATGAAGGGGACTGGCGGGGAGCCCCAGGCTCACCCACCCAACCTGTTGGGGTTTCAGATTTGTTCCATCTGAGCAGTCAATTAATTAGTAACTGGAGCTACCCATCATCCCCAGCTCTTGTGTGAGTTGCCGGGTGCCCCTCCTTCCTCCTTTCCATTCGCTCAAATTGAGCAGCCTGATTCTGTGATAGCATTTGAAATGTGGCCAAGAAGCAATTAATATGCTGTTTGCTGACAAAGATTTGCCAAGGCTGCAGGAGCAGGAGCAGGGGCTGGGGATAGGAAGGCCTGCGCAGGAGAGAGGAGATGAGAGAGCAAACAAAGGTGGGGGAGGAGGTGCTGCTACTGGTCTTTGCAGGGCGCCAAGCCCAGGCAGAGCAGTTCTCCTTTCCTTGAACCTTCTCTCACCCTCCCCTGCCCAGACCCAAGTGCCGCCTGCAGGGAAGGGCCTGGGGGTTGGAACGGAATGGGTTTCCTCTTAAAATGACAATTAAAATGGCCTCTTAAAATGACAATTCTGTTGGCAGCTGCGGTTTACTGAGCCCTTTTCTTGTGCTAAGTGTGCTGGAGTCATGATCCCATTTGATCCTCACAGTGACCCTGAGGGAGATGTGTCATGGGTCCATTTTTTAGTCAAGGAGGCTGAGGCCCCAGAAATGACAGGATTGGCCCCAGGTGACACAGGCAGTCCAAGGTGGGGTGGGATCCAAGAGACTGGAAAAGCCTGCCTGTTCAGGCAGGTAGGTGCCTAGCAGGGATGGGAAGGGTCAGGCCCTGGGCCCATGGTCAGGTCATGGTGACTTGTGTGGGGACGAGGGGCTTGATAAACAGCAGCATTGTGTAATCATTGGCTACCTCTAGAGGGTGGTTAGAACCAGGTGGAGTGGTGCTGGCCCAACCCAGTAGACGGAGCAGAGACCCTGGACAGAGTGAGGGGCTGTGGTAACCCTGTCCCCACCCTGCGTGGTTGACACCCTGGTGGAGCCTGGGGAGTCTCTCAAAAGCCCCTGCAGAAGGAGCTTGCCTGATCCAAGGAGGGAGTACCCATCTTCTCTCAGTGGCTGGGGCACCTCGTGCTCTACTTTTCATCTTTCTCAGTGGCTTTTGGGGCCAGCCTGTGAGGAGTCCTGCCTGCCCTGACTGTTGACTCATCCTGGGTGGAATTATGTACAGAAATTAGTCAACAGAGGCCATTCCCGGGACCACAGGCAGATGGCTGCAGGCACTGCGCCTGCCAGGAGTTTGTTTTTGGACACCGGGTGCGGGGTTCGTGGGTACACTCGCAGGGCTGGGGTTTCTGCTCACTGCAGAGCCACACAGTTGGAGGCTGATGGCCTGGCCCATGGCCCCATGCCTAGTCCCATAGATCCTGGGTGGGACAGTGAGCTCTGGCATCTTCCAGCATTCCAGGGAGACGTGGAGACCCTTGGACTGGAAGTGCTGGCCCCACCCAATCAGCCCCTTTCCAAGCACCTCCTTGCCAAGCCCAGTGTGGGGAACTGAGGATTGGGGGAAAATAGCACATGGGTAATTCATCAGGGATCTCAGGATAGGGGCAGGAATAATCTAACGTAAGTTGATGTAGGCAGGAGAAGCACTGTCCCATAAGTAGGCCTGTGTGTTGATTTCCTTAAAGTAATACAGACACATGGTTAAACTGTCACAGGGTATATATTACAAATGGGCATGTGGTGATGAGTGCACCCCTCCACCTGTTTCCAGCCACCACGTCCCTCCCCCAGAGGAACCCACTGTCAGCAGTGCATCCGCTGTGCCCTCCCAGAGGTGCGCTCGTTCAAGTACTAGGGATCAGTGCCCAAGCGTATATTTCAGCACCCAGACTTTTGCTTTTATGTGAATATCGGTGCCCTCCACATGCTGAGCTGCCCTGTTATTTCCTCTCCAGTTGGTGTATCTTGGCACTCATTTCCTATCATCTTAAACAGAGCCACCATGTCCCTGTTAACAGCTGTGTATTATTCCATTGTATAGATGGACCACACCAGTTTTTGACCGGTGCCCTATTGATGGGCTTTGTGACTGTTTTCCATCTTTTGCTATAATAAATAATGCTGCTGCAGCAAATGTCTCAGTGACCACATGCACCTGGGAGAGATTCCTAGAAGTGGAAATGCTGGTCCAAGTGTATACACACATTTAAATTGGATTGATTCTATCCTATTACCCTGCCAGGAGACTGAGGCCATTTCCTCCCTCACCAACGAGGTCTGAGTGGCTTGTTTCCCCATATCTTCACCTACACAAAGTGCTATCAGACTCGTGGATCTTTGCCAATCTGGTAGATGACAAATGGTATCTCATTGCGGTTTTGTTTTGCATTGATTTGGTTGTGTGTGGCTGGGTGTGGCTTGCGTGGTGAACACGTGCGCCATCCCCGAGGCGGGTTCAGAGGGTGTGCTGTGCGACTGGCCTGCAAGGCGGGTCGGCGCTCTCCAGAGGGCTCTCACCAGTGCCTGTGCACTCAGCGACATGCGCTGAGTGGCAAGAAGGGGCCAAGGAGGCCAAGGGCGGGTGAGGAGGGGCTGCTGCCTGGAGTCCTGGTGGGGGGAGGGACGTGGCTGCGATTTCACTTGTCCATGGTCACAGGGAAACAGAGCAGCCCCCAGACCAAGGGAAGAAAGGGAGGCAGCCTTCTCCCTGCCGTGCCTGGAGGGGAGTCCCACCTGCATCCAGGGGTCAGACCCTTATCGTGTCTCAGAGCGTTCTCACCCTTGGGACTCCAGCTATGGCAGCTGCTTGTAGAACGTGGCTCCTCGCTGAGCTGTTGGGCTCCAGGCCTGCGCTTCCTCACAGCCCACAGCGTTCTGTGCTGTGGTGCCTGCAGGGTGGTATGCCTGGCGTCAGCCTGATGCGTGGACCTGCTCCCCCCGTCCCTGCCCTAGTGAGCCATCTCATTAAGAGCTATCTGTTCTCTATGCTCTGCCTCCTTCCCTCTGTTCCCCCTGCCCCAATTCAAGGGCAGCCCCTCAGCACGCCACCCGAGGCTCCTCTCTGACTTCCCTGGCTGCAGCCTCTCCCCAGCTCATCCTTCTTAACCACTACGGCTGCCTTGGCTACTTCCTTGCCCCTTCATGGCAGTTCTGGGTGTTGCGCCTCCTGCCTAGCAGGAGAACAAAGCCCAGTCATGGTCACTTCTGTGAGTGGATCCTGCACTAGTCTCCAAGTCCAGTCTCCATCCACATCTACCCACTGACCTTCCCCCAGATAGACTCTGTGCCTTTTGGCCTCTGTGGCCTTTGTTCAAGCCACTCACCTGGACTGGGATCTTTCTCCTCTCTCATTTTCCTCTCCACTGCTGGACACCGAGGTCACGAGCACTGTGATGGAGCCATTCTGCAGTGATGGATTCACTCTCTGCCCAGGGATCGCTCTGGAGTCAGTGTCCACGGTTCCCGGAACTAGTAGAGGTGGTGGTTGCTGCCAACATGTGTGCTGAGTGGCAGCGGTGAGACTCCAAGTCATGGGTCTGCCTGAGCACTGGTGCTTTTGGATGCTGGAGGTCCAACTTCACTCTGGAGCAAAGGTTGCCTCCCTACCTCACTCATCAGCTTTGCAGGTCCTGCCTGCTGTCACGGCCACAGCTCTTGGTGTATATCCAGTACACGTGTGCACTCAGTGACTGGTGAGTGAATGGACAAGGGGATGATGAGAGCATCGAAGAGTGGAGCAGGAGAGTGACAGATTACAGACAGTCACTGGTCCTGGGTGAGAAGGGACTAGAAACGAGGACTCCATTTCAAAGGCAGTAAGAGAGTCAGAGGGAAGGAGAGCCTGGGTCACGGAGGACAGTCGGGGTAGGAAGGAGGGGCCCATTCCACCTGGTTGCTCCCGGGCCTCTCTGTCCGAGTGCCAGACACAGGTCTGCCCCAGGCCAGGCCTTCCTGAAGGCAGGGCTGCTGCTTCCCATTGGTGTGTCCTTCCATAAAGCTGCTCGCACAGGGCAGTAGAGAGCAGGTGCTCAGGGGAGAGGGGCTGGCCCAGAGCCGACCTGGGCCCTGAAACCTGATGTGAACCAGATGGAAAGGCATTCCCAGTGGGCACTCTGTCATTCTTCCCTCTCTTCAATCACAGGTGAGAGCCAGCTAGAGAAAGACAGAGATGGCGGCTTTGCAGGCAGAGTGGTTTGGATGCTGCTCCCATATGGTGGCCATGGAAAGTTGTTTAGTCTGTCTAATATGATGATGTCAATGACCATTAGCATCACTGAAGGTACCATGTGTACAGAGCCTGTCCTGGGGTCTGGGTGTGGGGAGTGCTTAGCTAATAGAAGCTTTGTGATGGTGTTGGTAGAAGTCATGCTGAGAAAGTACTTGGGTCTAGGAACCTGGCAGGAGTCAGATCAGAGTGAGGACAAGGCTCTGGATCAGCCTCCAGAGTGCCCGCTCTGCCCAGCCTCTCTGGGGATGCTGTGTGACCTGCAGCACCCAGCCACGTTAGCAGAAGGCCTGCTGTGTTGCAACTATCTGTGGCCTCTCCGCGGACAGGGTTGGCAGGACATAGTCAGATGATTCTTCTTGTGCCCTTCCAGCCTATCCAAATGGGCGACCATGTCACCGACTTACCTGCCCCTCCAGACTGACCCCGTCCCCAGCTGCTCTGGCTGTTGGTAGACAGGCTGGCCTGAGGCTGGCATGTGGAAGGGAAGATTGCTCTTGGCCTAAGCTGGTGCCTTGAGTGTTAAGACATCCTTGGGAGCTCGTGTTTGGCCAGGACTTGCACTCGGGCCCATGGGGCTGATGTCACTAGGCACAGGGGTGATGAGCGGGAAGGAAGGTCTTGAGAGGCCAGGCAGCCATTGTTGCCTGGCTTATCTGGATTAGGCCCTTCGTGTGGAGGGAAGAAAGGAATGTGCCTTGTCGCAACTGGGCACCAGGCTAGAAACACAGTTGGTGTTCCTGGCAATCCCCGACACTCTCCAAAGCTTATTTGTTGCTTTTCCGAGACACGTCCAGGTGCTCTCTGTTATGATAACAAGTGGTGACACAGAGTTAGCTTGAAATGGGATAAACAAACAGACTAAAAATAACTGGATTTGGGGCGGCTTGGCACCAAATCTAGCGTGCAGGCTGTCACTGCTCAGCCGAAGGGTGAAAGTAGGCATCAAAGGCCTCCCACCCCTGGAGCCATAGGAGAGCTGGGGTTGGGAGTGGCTGAGCCCCTCTGTCTGGGCCCCACTTCCCACCGTCCATGCAGCTATGAGGATGGAGGTGCCAGATGGTGCCTGGAGCCCGGAGGAGGGGTGTGGTGGGCCCGGATGTGAGCGAGGCATTTTATGTCTGTTTGGAGGAAGCTGGGCCAATGTTTGGACATCTTTATGGTTTTGGAAGTTTCTTGGCCTCACCCAGAGAAGCCATGGTTGCATCAGAATTTGAGGTCCTTTTCTCGTGGCCCCAGAGGGAGAGAAGAGCAAAGAGAGCAAGTCCGGCATCTTTGAGGAAGGATGGGGAAATGGGACACCTTCCTCATCCCAGGTTGCTGCTTTGTGGCACCTTGTGCCTCATGAGAGAATTGAGATGATGTGTCTGGAGGCCAATCCAGGCAAGGGAGAGAGGCTGCAGCACAGGAGTCTGATATGTGTAGAACTTCTGAGGAAGGGTGTTTGTAATTGGGTATACATCCCAGCAAAAGACCTGGTCAAAGGCCATGCTCACAGTGGGGAGGAATGGGGAGATACGCTTGGTGTGCGGCTCCGCTTACACTCCCATTGCCAAACCGAGTCTTGGCTTCCATCAGAGGCCAAGCACCTGTCATGATGAGGGTGTTCTTTCAGATCACAGGCCTCCCTCCCCATGGACCCCAAGAGTCCGTTCAACCAACAAACATCCTTCCTACCACATGTCTCAGTTTCCTCCCAGCCACGTGATAGATTCTACTTCCCTGTCACCTTGATGTTAAGTGTGGCCATGTGACTGGAGTGGGCCAACAGGGCATGGACAGACATGTGTCACTTCCATTCAGGTCTCAGCTCAACATCACCTCTTGGAGAGCCTGGTCCTGGCACCCTATCTAAAGCACTTCCACTCACATGTCACGCAGTCATGTTCCCATATTTTGCTTTCATAGCACTGGTGTGTGTGTTAGTTTACTGTCTGTCTCCTTCTAGACACTCAGCTCTGTGACGGCCAGGACCCCAGTCACCAGGTTTAAATCTGGACAGGTGGTGTGTCCAGTAGCGCTACCTGGTGACGGGAGGCCCATAAACACCTGATGATTACTTGGCTTGGAAGGTGTGAGGATGCCAGGAGATTCTGCCACAGTGATTTAAGGGTGGAAACTTTAAAACATACTTGTTTGGTGCTGACAATGAAGTAGGAACTTAATAAATACTTGTTGAGTGAATGAGCTCTGGCAGGGAGGGGGTGATGCCAATTCAGAACATGGGAGAAGACCACGTGCTGCCCACAAGCAGGAGCCATGGTGCCCCTGCCTTTTCTTTGCCACCAGCCACCTCTGTAAGTGCAAGGAGCAGAAAAGTTGCCGTGATGTCTCTAGGGAGGAGGAGAGTTCCTAGGGTGGTGACTTGGACTATCCCCTCCACCCCGTCTCAATTTAGCTGGCACAAGGGACTAGAGAGCTGACAGAGGAGGCATGACAGGCTGGGCAAGCCTCCCAGGCTGTGAAGCAGGGCCCTGTGGCAGTTCTGGTGGGTAAGAGAGATTGAGTGTGTGTGTGTGAATGAATGAATGAGGGAGTGAGTGAATCGAATGCTGGGCACCACCACAGCTAGTTTTGTAAGCTCCACCCCTGGAGGATCCCCGGCTGATGAGGAACCTTGGAGTAGGGTTAGGGGCCTGGAGCAGTGACTCTGGTGCAGAGATGTGGTGAACAGGAGGAGGGACAGGGGCTCCCAGGCCTGTCCCTGTCTGGCCCCTGATCTTGGTCCTTGGAGCCCCCCAGCTCTGGGCCTGGCTGGCGCACCTCCTCTTCCCTTTGCCACGTGGTGACTTGTTCCTCTCACTCAGGTCCACTCCCACTGTGACTGCCTTTGTGAAGCCACCTTTGACCCCAGGGAGTCAAAGCCTCCCTCCTCTGGTCCTCTGCTCCTGCAGGGGTTGATCATCATATGTGGGAGTGCTTATCTATCTTGCTGACCTGCGTTACCTCCTCGCTTATGTCCTCCCTAATGAACGGTTGGGGCAGGGCTCTTATCTGTCTTCTGTCTCCTCACTTAACTGCCAGGCATGTGGCCCCCGCCCTATCAATGATGATGGAGTGATATGGGACACAGCATCTTCAGGAAGCTGAAGGACTCTCAGCTGGAAGAGGAAGCTGATTGTGTGGCCTCAGGAGTAGGACACAGGCTGCCCCGCGGAAGCTAGAGGAAGGCAGATGCCAGCTCATGGGGAGGAGGAACCTCTGCCCATCAGAGTGTCCATTCGTGGGTCTGGACACCTTGTGGCCACATCCCATCTTGGTGTGGGGGTGTGTGAGCAGGAGTGGCCTGACCCCAGCCCTTCCATTCCAGAATCAAAGGGGAAGTATAGGTTTCTCCAGCTAGTTGTTAGTTTTTTCAGGACCCTGCAGACTGGGGTCTGGAGCAGCTGTGACCTGAGCTGGCTGCCAAGGGGCTCCAGGTGTTTGCCAGACAACAGAGGTGTGGTCTGAGGGTCCAGCCCTGACGGGTGCCTGTGCCCTGACACACAAAGTCTCACCTCATTGAAAGTTGGGGCCAGGCAGTTTTGTCAAACTGCCCAGAGCACTGGAGATTGGAGAGGAAGGGTGCCCAACCCACAGGGGTGTGGTCGTGCTTGTTCTGTGTCCTCTGCAGCAGGTTGGGCAACCTGGGCAGGGCCATATCATGCCATACGCTGGCCTTGCACCCTTTAGAAGATCCACTCTCCTGTGCCTTGGTGAGGTTTCCTGAGGAAAGTGGCCCCCCTATCCTCCCCACTGAGCTGGAGGTCCCCCTGGCAAATGGCTGGCTGGCTGCAGTCCAGCCCCTGGCTCTGGGTTTCTGAGTGGTCACTAGGGCAGGAGAGGAAGAGTGTCCCAACACAGCAGGAGGCTGGTACAGGATGGCATTCCTGTGGCTCAGTGCTGCCCCATGCCCCATGCCCCATGCCCCAGGCTCTGTGAAGGCTGCTGCTCTTGACTCCTGGGGCTCAGTTCTGCCTGTGGCTTTAGGACAGGCCTCTCCCCTCTTGCTGTGCTGTTGTCCCCTGCCTGGTTCACCATGGGTTAACTGTTGGGTGGCTGCATCCTGACCTGCCACACCCAACTCAGCCCTTGTCAGCCTCGTCAGGCTGGAACCAGCATTGTTGGTAGCCCCCAAATTCCTGCAAAGCCTTTCCATCTCAACATGCCACATGCAATAGAATGAATGTGCTTGCACACGACCCTTACATGTGCCAGGGTCTACCCACATGCACTGTGACCAAGTGGTGCCTATATCTGCCTGCTCTGTGTATGCATGGGGTGCCAATCCTAGCCTGGGGCCACCTCCTGTTATAACCTTTAATATCCTCCCACCGGTCTGAACACCCCTGCCTCCTAAATAGGCCCCTTTCTTTCCACCTGTGTACCTTTTGCATGTTCTCCTGGCCTGCTCACAGGTAACTCTTGCTGTGCATGACTTCCCCTGGCAGAGGGACCCTGTGATGTTGATCTAGGATGTCTGCCAAATGAAGGCACAGTCGCCATCTCCCCCCACTGACAGCAGGAGCAGTGGTGCTTTGTCCCCAGGCCCATTGTGCTGCTCAGCCCAGGGCCAGATATGCAGTGGAGGGCTAGTCTGTACACTCTGGGCCAGATGGACCTGCCTGATGCTGCAGGAGATGAGATACAGATGCGCTGAGGCTTCTCCCTCGGGACACGCTGCACACTAGTGTGGCTCCTTGGTGACCTTGCTCTACCTCAGTTGCATCAGCTGGTGCATGGGGTTAGTGGGTCTGGCCCACTGCCCTGGTTGCTGGGGTGTGGTGAGCTGGAGGACCGTCAGAGCTGGCTATTGAGGTGGATGACATGGTCTTGGCAGAGCAGGAAATGGGTGGGAGGGGGGTGGTGCTCAACTCAATGAGAAAGGTGGGCCAGAAGTAACCTGGATTATTGAAAGGGGAGCCAGAAGGCACTTGGCACTGCAACCAGCATATGACGTGACATGAGTCTGTTGCCCTATCTGGGTATTACAGTTGTTCTGGACAAAATGTGGCTTCCTTCCTCTATCCCTGCATCTGGGGTGGGTCTGTTTTGGGACTGAGCTGGGTCGCACTTGCAGCACCTCCTGAGTTGAGCTTAGTTCCTTCACCTGTGCAGAGCACCTGCTGTGTGCTGGTCATTGAGCAGGACAGACATGGGCCTGGCCATTACGGATCACCACGGGGAGAGACTGGGTGTCCTACAGACTCGCCTGAGCAGGGGCAGGAGGACTTGATGGCAGGAGGACTTGATGGCAGTGTAGGGGTGGGAGAAGTATAATCTATCTCTGGGCTAAGCCCCCCAGAAATCATTCCAGATAATGAAGTGGCAGCAGCAAAGCCCTAGGCATGCCATCAGCTCCCATGAGGCGTCCTGAGTTTTTGGGTCTTGCAGGCACCTGACAATTAGGTGAGCCTAGCTGTGCTGTGATACAGGATAGCACCTTGTCTACGCCATAATAGTATACTATGACAGTAGATATCTGTTCTAGCTGTACTGTGCTCACATGCATAAACTCATGTGACCCTTATCCTCAGTCTGAAGTAGCCCCCCGACACTACTTGGCCCTGGTCTCACTGTCTTCATAGCACTCTTCATTGTCTCAAATGTAAGTCCATTCATTTATTATAAGTTTTGTGTCCGTTTCCTCCTTCTAGGATGGAAGCACTGTGGTGGCATGAATCTTGACAATCAGTGTGGGATCTCCTGTGCCCAGAACATGCATGGCACAGGATAGGAATTCATCGGGGGTTTGTTCAATAATTGAATGAATGAATAAAATGCAAGTTGGGCTTTTACAACAGTCTAGGGCATTAAGTGCTTCTGTTATCTCATGTTCCAGAGGGGGAAAATAGTGCTCAGTGAGATGAAGCGATGGGCTCATGTTTGTCAGCTGGTAGGCCCCAGGGCTGGGATTGGCACCCCATGCATACACAGGCTAGGTGAGTTCAGGCATCATCTGGTTGCAGTGCGTGTGGGTAGACCCTGGCATGTGTAAGGGCCTTGTGTGAGCAGCAGTCATTTTATTGCACGTGGCATGTCGAGATGGAAAGGCTTTGCAGGAATTTTGCTTTATAGGCACATAAAGCCCTTTATTACCCATAATACGGACGTGGGTCCAGAAAGGATTCGATTCTGCTTTCTACCAAGAGGTTTGTTGGAGGCCTCCGTGGAGGCCAGAGCTCCTGGCCCTGCTCTGAGGAGGCTTGACCCTAGGGAGGAAGAAGAGCTGGCTGCGGTCAGGGCCTGGGGCAGTGTGGGATGGGGCAGGATGGGGTGGCAGCATCCCTGGAGTGAAATGCAGGCTTAAGCAGCCTCAGTGGGAAATGTGATGTTATGTAGCTCATTAAACCCTACAGAAGCAGGGAGGAGAGCTGCTTCCAATTATCAGGATGAAAATTAATGGAATCAAATCTCTAGCTGTGCTGCCCAATGTTAGAGTAGGCATGGCTTTTCCTGCAAGGCTAGGGTTCACCAGGAGGTATCTGGGGCAGTCATACTGGAAGGAAGGGAGAAAGCCCTAACTGTCTGCAAATGATGGGCTGGAGCTCCAGGAGGGTCCTTGTTAATTCTCACAGCATTTCCCCCTTGACCTAGAAGCAGGAGGGAATGAGCCTGAGTGGGAAGCTGGGCAAGGCTTGGTTTGCAGAGACTTGAGTCAGGAGATGGCTGCTCTGGTGCCCTCGCCAGCCTCAGGGCTGGAGGGGACATTGGATTTGGAATCCTGCAGAGGTAGATGTGAGCCTTTTCAGTCCCTTGAGGCTGTCAGTGAGCTTCAGACCTGGGGCAAACCTGAGATGGAACTTGAGGGGCTTTTGAGCATTTACCTGAAAACCTTGCCCTCAGGTGATTGGGAAAAGCTTAGGTGCTGTGTCTGTAGGGCAACCCAAACTTGCCTGACTCCTGTTTTTAGGTCCTGAGGACAGATGGGGGTGCATTGGTTGTGCAGATCATAGTGATTGTTTTACCAACCTTCCGTCACTACTACTCCTGATAAGGGTGGCAGAGGCCAGGAGCTGAGAGCCACAGGTTGAGTCCTGGCCCTCTAGGTGAATCAGAGCCTGTTGCTTAAATGAAGGAGCCTGTCTGGTCTCTGTCTGCCTTCCTCCTAGCCCAGCCATACACCGCAGGTCTCATGTTGGAAAACATGGCTCGAATGCTGCCTGGCACCATCTGGCACCATCCAGAGCTCAAGGGAGTGGATCATGTGGCCAGGCAGGAAGTCTGCTCTCAGGTGATCTGACCTGGATTAGGATAGTAAATACTCAATACATGTTAATTATTGATAACAACCTAAGAGACCGATACTATGTTATCTCCATCTTATTGATAAAGTCAGGCTCAGAGAGGTGCGGTGACTTGCCCAAAGACATATAGCCTAGAGGCAAGGACTGGAAGTGCAGCAGTGTGACTCACTTCCAAGCCCAAGTACTGCATTCTGTTGCCTTCTTGGTGGGTGAAGCGGCCATCCAAGCCTAGAGTTCTTTTAGGACCTTCAAGCCTTCCTTGCAGCTTATCTGGACTTCTCACATCATTGTCAGGAGATGGAGAGGAGAGCTTCACTTGACCACTGAAGAAACTAAAAGGCCAAGTGGCTTGTAGGGATCACATTGTGCATGATCTGGCACTTGTCTATAGAAAATGGTGCCAGGACAATGGGTGTATTTTGGCTGAAGTAGTTGGAGTCCTTGGATGCTAGTGATTAATTGCAGGGGCCATTTCTGAGTTCCCTTTGTCTTGGGATCTGGTTTTCTTGTGCCTGGAACCTGAGAAAACATGTGTGGTTCCCTGGGCTAGCAGCTTCCTTGGTGGAGGTTGCCTCCTGGATGGACCATCCAGGGTGTTGGGTGGCAGGGTCTCATGGGTCGGTGTGCACAGCCCAGGACAGCGTGAACAGTGGGATGTGCAGGGCTCGATTGGCCAAGCTGGACTGTTTTCTTGGATTGTGTTATATTTATTCCCACTAATCTCCTCCTCCTGCCTGTTTATACAACACAGAGATCTAATAACATGTATCTGAGGCCAGAGTAAATGAGGAACTTTTTGGAAAGAAGTATAGGAGGAAAGAGATCTTGGATTACCTTGCTAATCTGAGTTGCTCTCTGTGCTCTGAAGCCCAGCCTTTGAAAGCTTCATTTCTCCTCCCATCCTCTGTGAAAGCCAGATGAGACTTCTTGACATTAAGCAAATGCTGGTGTACTGGCTTTGGTGTGGGGTTTGTATATGAGCCTGTTGAGAGCTGGATCCTTCCCGTGGGTGGATGCTGGCATGGTGGCTCTTCCATCTAAGGATCCCTGTGGAAAAGCGGCTGATTTCATCACTTACGTGCCAGGACCCCGGATGCTGAGGCAGGGGAATGCTGCAATCTAAACATTTACATTCTAAAAAATGGGAAATCATCTGCTTCGATATAAATTAGCCAGGGCTTGACGGGTTTATTACATCCTGGAATGCTTTCATGAGGCTTTCAGAGGGGTCTATGGTGCAGGCCCAGGTCTCCAGCTGGGATTGCCTGTGGCATGCTCCTGGGGGGACCCACTTGGAAAACACAGGCAGGGGGCTGACTCTTCCTCAAATTCTCGTGGGCTTGTAACGGATTAGTGTGTGAAATGGGAACAAGGATACACAATGTGACACCCTAGGACAGTGAAACACCCTGAACGATGAGCTTCTTGAAGCTGATGGGGAGAGGTCGGTCAGGAAAGAGAAGTGGGTGGAGCCAGGAGCAGAGACCCAATCAGAGGCTGCAGATGGAAAGTGGAACAGGAGAAATACGCCCTGGGATTTTACAATAACAGGGTATGTGATATGACTTATTGAGTGGGAAGAGGGCAAAGGAGTGTAGCAAGAAATGTTCAGGAGGAAAGAGTCGTACATCCTCCGGAGGAGTTTTGAGACAGGTCTTGGTGTGAGCCCCTGGGGGCAGGGGCTGGATTTGAACTCCGCTGGGACAGTGACTAGCTTAGCTCTGTGCTCCCCTAGAGTGGACTGAGCCACCCTCTCTGCAAAGTCCCTAGGATTGAGCCGATGTTCCAAGGAAAGCTGAGTCCTATGCTCAGGAAGTTTGAGATCTCAGGGAGTAAGTAGGAAAAGCACACAAACATAAACATACATGCCTAATTGTAACAAGTTGTGAACTCATTATTTTCCCTCCCTTTGTCATATCTTATATGCACTCACATTTCTCTGTAGGTTTACATAGATATATGTAGAACAGATGCTGAATAACTGATTTTGGAGGAATTTGATTTGATGCTAATGATGAGTGATCTGGGACATCAGCTATTTTTCACTTGTTTGGAGCAAGGGGTCTTTGTACAAGGGTTCTTATTTTGGGGGATTTTATTCGGAGCAGTGGTTTTCAAACTAGCTTGCCTTAGAACCACCTGCAGGGCCTGTTAAAGCAGATCACTGGCCCCACCCACCCTTGGAGTTTCCACTTCATTAGGTCTGGGGTGGGTCCTGAAAATTTGCATTTCTAACAATTTCCCAAGTGACGCTGTGGTCCAGGGACCACACTTGGAGGACCATTGATAGAGAGAGAGAAGTACATGGGCTTTGGTGGGGATCCTTTACAGAACTTTGCGGGGTCTGAGAACTTGTAATTCGTGCCTTCGAGAGGATGAAAGGATTCACGATATCCACAGAACCACTTCCTTGTTTTGAGAAGGAAGCTGGAGCCTCCTATAATATGGGCAGAGCCGGCTTGCTGCCACATGAAGTGCCTGGCTTTGTGGATTTACAGATTCATTCAGCAGGCATCCACCAGCATCCACTCTGGGCCCAGCCCTGAGTATGACGTGTCTTCAGCATCGGGAAAGACTCTCAGGCGGAATGGTTCCAGCACCAGCGACTCTAACGAGGGTGTGTGTGTGAGTGTGTGTGGAAGGGTACTTCCTTGTGCCCAGCTGGGCTGCCTGCTGGGGGGGTGTGGGACAGAGACATGACACAGTACTTGGCATGAGGATGCTGGCTGTCCTCTGTGTCCTCTCCACCTTGGTCTCTAGGAACAGCTCTGGACCCCTCTGGGAAGTCAGATGCTTCCCAAAGCTTGTGGGTCCCAGGAGACTCCCTACCCTGAATGTCTTGGCTACTGGACCTCAGCCCTGCCCACTGGAAACAAGTCCTACTACCCTCTGACCTCTGCTCTTGACAACACACCATGTGTCATGGCTTCTGTTTTGCATACATTTGCCACCATTTTCACTGAAGAGTAAACACAGAGCTGGACTTTGGGGACCTGTGGGTGGTTCTTCCTTGAAAATAAGCCAAGCCCAGAGCTTAGACGGGGACAAGGAGGGATGAGGACCTGGAGGATCACTGAAGAGGGTGCCAGAAGGTGAGTCAGGCCACCTGGGTTCCTGTTACGTGATTCGGGCAGGCCCCTTCTCTCTGGCCTCAGTTTCTTCCTCTGTCACATGAGGTGTGATGACGCCTGTCCTGTACCTTTCTTCTCACAATGGGAAAGGTCCAGTGGGACATGGCCTCAATTTCTCCCAAATGTGTGTGAATTGTTGAGGGTGTCCAGGATGCTGAGGGTGTTAGGTGAGCAGGTGGCCCTGAGGTTTGGGGGTAAGGGTGTGGAAGCCTCAGAGAAGGGCAGGGACCAGCTCTGAAGCTGAACATGGCTCTGAGAGATACATTGAGCACCTAGATTGAAACCTTCAGCTCGGCCTCGATGGCAGGCCATGTTTCTAGACCTCTCTGAGCATGAGCCTCGCCTGGAAAAAGATAAACAATAGTGCCTAGGTCTTGGGGTGACATTATACTTACCGGGCACTTGCTGTGAGCCAGGGCCTGTATTTGGAGTTCAGTTAGGGGTGGGGATGACAACAGGCCTTTTTGGGTGGCTTCAGGTATCAGCCGCAGGAGGGCGGTGACTTTAGATGAGAGACTTGAACTTCTGCATTCCCAATCGTGCCATGCTTCCTACTCAGTCCTGGCTGGCCCCATGGTTAGTGGGTAGAGGTAAGTAAAAACCTACGGAAGGTTTATTAGGCTGAGACTGTGAGGAGGAAAGTTAGGCTCCTCTGGTGCCCTAGTAATTTCTGATTTTTATCAAAGGAGTACATATTCCTAGCCCAGCATCAATAAGCTTACCATGAGGAGCAGCAGCTCACTGGGCCTGCGCCCCTCCCTGCCTGGTGTCTGCTTTCTATAGGTAACTTTTTAATCCTTTTAGTGTTTTTGATATTTACCATGTTTCTAAAAAAAATACTGCTTATCTCACCTTTTTCTTGATTGTTTGATTGTAGTTATTATCTGTTGACTTTCAATTATGGAGGACAGGGAGTTTTTCGTACCAGTTCTCTTCTGACCAAATAGATACCCATACGCTTCCCCCTCCCCAAAGCACAGTGGCATCCAGGCCGTCACTTGCAGATATCCACGGGGAGCTGTGGAGTGTGCTGAAATCACATTTTCTTTTTCCTCAATGATGTTTTGTTTTCCTTGAAATTAGGTACACAGTATCTGATTTTTCATTTGCTTAGTTTTCTGTTACTTATCCTCCAATTCTGACTAAACTGGAGATATTTTCTGAATATGTTCAAACACATCAGGTAGTTGTTTCTTTTTCCCTAGTTGGGAGTTGTTCTCTGGACCCCACTACTCAACTGAGTCTTCTGTTCACCATCATCCAGGGAACCCTGTTGAATGGCCCATTTCCTGAAATCTTTGCCTTTCTGTGTCTCCATTTACTACCTCACTTTCAAGACCTGCATTCTCCAGTATCTTCCAGGAGGTCCATGGAAGGTAAAATTTTTGAGATCTTGCAGGTCTGAAAATCTATTTTACCTTTTTTTTTTTTTTTTTTTAATGAGATGGGATCTTGCTCTGTCACCCAGGCTGGAGTGCATTGGTGTGATCATAGCTCACTGCAGCCTTGACCTCCTGAACTCAAGCCATCCTCCTGCCTCAGCTTCCTCTGTAGCTGGGAATACAGGCATACGGCACCACACCCAATTAAAGTTTTTTTTTTTTTTTTTTAAATTGAGATGAGGTCTTGCTAGATTGTCCAGGCTGATCTCAAACTCTCGGCCTTGAGTTATTCTCCTGCTTTGGCCTCCCAAAGTGCCGGAATTCCAACATGAGGCACTGTGCCCAGCCTGTTTTACTTTTATACTTGATCAATAGTTTGGCTGAATGTAAAGTTCTGTGTTGAAATTACTTTCCCTTAGAAACTGGTCTTCCAGCCTCCTGCATGACTGTTGAGAAGTTAGATGCTGCTCTGTGTCCTAGTCTTTGGAATATGATAATTCTCCCCCCACTTTTAAAAAATTTAAGTTCTGGGATGCATGTGCAGAACATGTAGTTTGTTACATAGGTATACATGTGCCATGGTGGTTTGCTGCACCCATCAACCTGTCATCTAGGTTTTAAGCCCCACATGCATTAGGTATTTGTCCTAATGCTCTCCCTCCCCTTGCCCCCCATCCCACAAGACAGTCTCTCTTGTGTGATGTTCCCATTCCTGTGTCCGTGTGTTCTCATTGTTCAACTCCCACTTATGATTGAGAACATGCAGGTTTGGTTTTCTGTTCCTGTGTTAGTTTGCTGAGAATGATGACTTTCAGCTTCATCCATGTTCCTGCAAAGAACATGAACTCATCTTTATTTATGGGTGCATAGTATTCCATGGTGTATATGTGCCACATTTTCTTTATTTAGTGTATCATTGATGGGCATTTGGATAGTGCTGCAATAAACATACATGTGCCTGTGTCTTTATAGTAGAATGATTTATAATCCTTTGGGTATATATCTAGTAGTGGGATTGCTGGGTCAAATGGCATTTCTGGTTCTAGATCCTTGAGGAATTGCCACACTGTCTTTCAAAATAGTTGAACTAATTTACACTCCCACCAACAGTTTAAAACATTCCTATTTCTCTACAGCGTCACCAGCATCTGTTGTTCCCTGACCTTTTAATGATCGCCATTCTAACTGGTGTGAGACGGTATCTCATTGTGGTTTTGATTTGCATTACTCTAATGACCAGTGATGATAAGCTTTTTTTCAAATGTTTTGAACGTGATAATTTCTATACCACCCTGACCTAGAAGCTTTGAGGATAGTTCCTTTATAACCAGGGTATTGAAATGTTGCATTTTCATCATTCAAGATGAATTTTTAAATTCATTGTTTTGGAGACTTGGTGTGGATCCTTTTGAATCTCCAGACTTCAATTCCAGGGATTTGTGTTATTTATTCGATAAAATTTGCCCTCTTCATGCACTGTTTTCTATTTTTCTGGAGTTGTTCTTTTTTAATGTTAAACCTCCTGAATCAATTGTTTCACTAACCTTTTCTCTTTTCCATCTTTTTGTCACTTTATTTTGATACCAGCAGTTCTCATATCTTTTGGTCTCAAGTCTTTTGTCTCAGGACTTCTTTACACTCTGAAAAATCATTGAGAATCCCAAAGAACTTATGCGGATTCTATCTACTGATACTCAGTATAGTAGAGATTAATACTGAGAAAATCTTAGAATATTAATTTAAAATAATCAATTATATGTTAAGATATATACTATAATTTTATGAAAATGTGGGTATACGCTGGGCACGGTGGTTCATGCCTGCAATCCCAGCACTTCGGGAGGCTGAGGCAGGCAGATCACTTAAAGCCAGGAGTTCAAGACCACCCTGGCCAACATGGTGAAACCCCATCTCTACTAAAAATCCACAAAAGATTAGCTGGGTGTGGTGGCACACACCTGTAATCCTGGCTCCTTGAGAAGTTGGGGCATGAGAATTGCTTGAACCTGAGAGGCAGAGGTTGCAGTGAGCCAAGATCATGCCACTGCACTCCAGCCTGGGCAATAAAGCAAGCCTCAAAACAAAAACAAAAATAAAAAAAAAGGAAATGTACATCCTAAAACAAAACATTTCATGAAAAAAGTTTTATATTTTTGCAATTCTTCCTAATGTGTAGCTTAATAGAGGACAGCTGTCTTCTCAACTGTTCCTGTTTTCAATCTGTTGTGATATGTTGTTTTGATTTGAAGTATCTGAAGCAAGTCTGGTTTTGTTCAGATGTGTAGCTGGAAGAGGGAAAGTATTTTAATAAGCTTTTAAGTTAATTGTGGATATCCTTTGATACCACACCAGAACTCAACAACAGTACATTCTTAAAGGTTAGTCGTGGTGTAGAATTTTACCTGTGACTGTGTTTGTGACATTTGGAAAATATTGGTTCACTGAGTTATACAGATCTTTCAAATGTGGACACATTTCTTGATAGAATATCAAACAATCAGATTTGTAAATATTGCCACCGATCTCAGCTGGAAAGCACACATTCAAAAGTTCTCAAGCTCATTGTGGCAGGTAAATTTTTCAGAGCTTTAATTTTGCATGAAAGCTCAAATTTTGTCATTAGTAACAAATATTACGGTTAATTTCCTTGAAATTGACAGGTGTATGCTGTTCATTTTCTAGAAAAATACGTGCCAGATACCCAAGTCTGAGTAACTGTCATTTGACTGTCAGCTGTTTTTTTCAGTGAAAGTAGTACTTTGTGATAAAAGTGGCTAGTTTATCTTGCAACTTGATCTGTCGCTAAAGTGCTTTGCTTTGAGATAGCCATTGATCCTACATTGGTGTGCTGTGGAAGTGCCTTCTATGTAGTCTGTTTTGTTACATAAAATAGTAAAAAATATGTGTACTTAAAAGTTTGAGATTTAACAGAATTAGTAACTTTGGCTGCTTCTACAAGTATGTAATTAAGTGGGACCGATTTGTTTTTACTGGGAGTGTGTGGTAGTGAAGTTTCTGCCACTGCCTTGATCTGTTAAGGCACCAGCAACTCTACCCACAATTGCTCTTGCACCATCAATGCAAATATCAATGCAGTGAAAAAGGCAGATAATGGTTTAGTGTTACTATGAACATAATTTTGACTTTGCAGACCTCCTGAAAGGGCTTCAGGGCCCTTTGGGATCTGAGGACCACATTTTGAGAACTGCTGTTCTAGACTATGTTTTTCACTTTATCTTACAGTCTTCTGTTTTTTTTCCCTCCTGCTTTGATAATTTTAAATTCTTAGAGCTTTTTGTTTGTTCTGTGTAGCTTTCAACTCTCACATATGCTATGTTTTTGTATTTCTCTGAAGATATTGTAGTTTTTTTCTGGAGTTTTCCTTTGCTCCCTATATGGTATCTTTCCTCTGGGTTCTTTTTATTTCCTCTTGGTTTTAGTCCTGTCTTTTGTATTGGAGACTCTTCTCAGTGTCTGGCGATTCTTGGTTTGTATTTGAGGCAAGGCACCAGAATGCTGGTTGGAAGCTCTCTGGGCATGGGTGGTGCCTGTTGGCTAACGGGCTTCTCCATAATGGGATTGGATAGGAAGCTACCTCTTTTGATGAGGAACACTCAAATAATGGCATCTTTAGGAGTTTTCCAGGGACTGGTTAGTTTCTGAAGAGGGATCATCCAGTCTTCTGCCTGACATGTATAACTCTTAGAACCAAAAGGAGAAAAGGAACTTGGGAAATTTTGTTGTTCATTATATTCATTTTCATAGAATCCCCAGTTTTCAGGATAGCATCTCGCCATAGTCTTCAGTTTTGTTTTTATCCCTGGATCCAGAGGATAAACCCAATCTCTCCTGCAAATTTGAAGAAGAATGTGTTACTTGGTTGTCAGGGCTGAGGGAGGGCACCTGGAGGATCTAGCCATTCCTCTAAAGACTGTAAACCAGTCTGTTTTCTGTTCTCACCACCTCTGCCTTCCAAGCACCTATTGCCTCCAGTTCTCTTGCCTTTGTGAGATTCTTCGCACACAGCACTTGGTTCTTGAAGGTTGACCCACTGGAGTTGCAGCAGGCTGAAACCTAAGTTAGTATCATTCATTTACTTGCTGGCTTCCAAAATAGTGTTGACATCTCTCATCTGCTCTTGTTTTCCTTTCCTTTCTCTTGGTCCTCTAGGACTTAGGCAACAAAAAGTCTCCTTTACTTTGTGTTAGCAGTTGTATTAGTCTATTCTCACGCTGCTAATAAAGACATACCCAAGACTGGGTAGATTATAAAGGAAAGAGGTTTAATGGACTCACAGTTCCACATGGCAGGGGAGGCCTCACAATCACAGTGGAAGGCGAAGGAGGAGCAAAGGCACGTCTTACATGGTGGCAGGCAAGAGAGTGTGTGCAGGGGAGCTGCCCTTTATAAAACCATCAGATCGCATGAGACTAACATGAGAACAGCATGGGAAAAACCAGCCCCCCTGATTCAGTTACCTCCCACTGGGCCCCTCCATGGCACATGGTGATGATGGGAACTACAATTCAAGATGAGATTTGGGTAGGGACACGGCCAAACCATATCAGCAGTGTGGTGGACACTCTAAGATGGTCCCAGGATCTCCTCCTGCTGGTACTTATGCCCTTGTATAATCCCCTCAGCCTTGACTGTGGTCATGACCTGTGACTTCTTTCTAACCAGTAGAACATCCTATCACTTCCATGATATGTGACATCAGATCGTCACATCAGCCTTGCTCAGAGACTCCCTCCCTTGCTGGCTTTGATGAAGCAAACAGCAATGTGGGAGGCCCACATGGCAAGGATCTGAGGGCAATCTCCAGCTACCACCCAGCAAGGAACTGAGGGTGGCCTCTAGCTGAAAGCCAGTGAGAAACTTTCAGTCCCATGGGCTATAGGGAACTGAATTCTGGCAACCCCACATGGGGTTGTGGGTGCCAGTCTCGATCCTTCTCCATATTCTGCCTTGAGGTGAGATTGCAGCCTCCTTGACATAATTGTTGTGGTTTTCAGATGAGACTCTGAAGCAGAGGACCCAGTAAAGTGCAGGCTCCTGACCCTTAGAAACTGAAATCATGTGAATTGTTTTAAGCTGCCATGTTTGTGATGATATTGTTTTGCACCAATAGATAAGGAATACAGGCAGGATATGAGCTGCTGTGTTGAACTGGAGGTTTAGCCCTCGTGCTTTGGCTTTTTGGGCCTGGTAACCATGTGTAGTGGAATGTCCAGCCCCAGTGGAATGGTCATCGGGAGCTCCTCAGGATTCTGTTGTCCCAAGGCCCCATTTACATTTCTTCTTACAGAATTTAGAATACTGGACGAGAGGGGCCTCCTAGGTTCAGGGAGGTACTCTCCCTCATGAGGGGTCATTCTTCCTGCATTGTGGGGTTGCTGAGGTCTGAAACCCTTTGTGCCCAACCCGCAGACTATGCATGTACCCCCAGTTGTCATGCTTGCAGTGACTCTACCGCCTGGCTATCATCTGTGGGGTGGAGGGAGGGATGCTGTGTAAAACATCATTTGAAACACCAGAATTTAAACTACTGTGGATAAGAACTATGGAATGAAAGAAGGATTTTTTCCAGGAATGTGATTGACTAGGGCTGAGGGAAGCAACAAAGGGCTGAGGGAAGCAACAAAGTGCTGTGGCAGGTGCACTGGGCCAGGGGCCTGGGCTTGGATGCTCATTGTTGCTTTGTGCTCTCCAGCTGGGTCACCTTGTACAGGTGAGTTAACTGTTCTGCCCTTAGTGTCCTCATTCGCTCAACCAGTTACCCAACACTTAATGAGTATCTGATGTGTGCCAGGCCCTAGGCTAGGTGCTGGGATTATAGTGATGAACTTGATGTGGTTTTTGTCCTCAAGGAGTTTGGTTTGAGGTGGGGGTGGAGGGACGCCAAAACGGACAAATCCAGGACAGCAGAGCTTGTAAACTGGGGTCCTGCAGACACGTTTGATTGATTCATCCAGTGTTTTAAATTATTGGAATCTGTTTTCAAAAAGAACTAGGAGATATTTGGCTAGAAATACAGATTTCTGACTTCTCTAGAGAAATAAGATTTGGTAACAGTCACCAGGAGCAAATCCTCTTTAAATGGGCATGGACCATTTTATTGAGGGAGAAGGGAGAGGCTGGGAGAACTTTGTTTCAGGGAAATGAGCCAGTGCGTGTAGGGCCATGTCTTCCTGTGCTGGTGTTAAGATGCACCCTGAGCTGGCCTCACTTCTTTGTGTCACAGCGGGGTGCAGGAGTTTCTGAGTTTGGGACCCCTGCAACTCAGGATGCAAGTTTTGAATGGGGCCATGGGGGTTGGAGGATGAAGGGCATGTTATGTGTCCATAAATGTCCCCTCCACTCTGGGTTGTTATGAAGAGCAGAGGGGCTAGCTCCCACCTGTGGAAACCTCTGAATAACTTGTGGGAGACAGATAATTCACTCATCAGAGGGCTGTACACTGTTCTGGTGAATCAGCCTGTACCGTGAGCCTCATCCTGTGCACAGCTCCTGCGTAATCATGCAGGGTTTATGTCCCAGCATGATCAGAAAATGGTTTTGGAAATGGCTGTGGGGTCCAGGTTGACACGAGTCTTGTTTGCCTAGACACTTGGCTCCTCCAGGGTCTGGGACCCTCCTCCTCCTCTGGCGCCATCTTGTAGCCCCAGGGACCTCATCGTCCTGTGGGGACTGGCCTCTTCGTGGAGGGTCCTGTCATAGGAGCCTTTTAGGAATGGCATCCTGGTGGGCTTGTGCTGATGGGTGCCTCCACCCTAGCCCTGCCTGAGGCGGCTCTGGGGAAGGCTGGGGAGTCTGGCCACTTATCTCACACCATTAGGCTTATGGCAGTGCTGCTAGCAGACAAAGACTGGAAGGGGATTAGGGGTAATTACCAGGCAGTTCTTTCTTCCCAGGGTTTAATGGACCCAGCCACTGTAATTGTACCTGCTGGTCTTGGGCTGTTCCCTCCCATTCAAAGGCCAGGCCCTGGGCTGGGTTTGGGTGTTAAAGGGCAGGTCCTGGTGCTTGTCCACCTGTCTACCTATTGCTGGGTGGCCAGTGTATGACTTCACTGTGGCATGGCAGCCTGGCAAGGGCTGATAGCAGAACTCATGGTGGAAGACAGGGAGCCCATTGTATGCTAAGGAAACTGCTATTGGGAATGCAGGGCCTTCCCACCTTGTCAGGGCCTGGGCTACTCAAGAAATCTCTATCCTTGTTGAGGGGGTTATTTCTGTGGCCGTGGGGATTTCAGAAGGGCTAGGCATCCTAGGGGAGGGCAGTAGGGATCTTTCCCAGCTGTGTGAGGTGGGACCTGCCTTAGGGATAAGGGACATGTGGGCTTTGGCTTTGGGCAGCTTTGTGTGGATAGGGGACCCCCAGCCTGTGCACCCCAGGTGCTCTGGGGAAGTGTGAAGCCCATGCAGCCCTGACTCTGGCCATGGGCACAGGCTGGCAGGCCCCAGCATTCCGGCTGATGAAGCTCACCCCACAGCCACTGAGGCACTGCTCTCTTCACCAGGGAATCCCCACTCGGTTGGTCCCTCTCCCTCTGAGGAACAATTGCATCAAAAAGGCTCCAAAAGAGTTCAGCGAGGGCATTTGAAATTTCAAAGTATGCATCCTTGTAATCCTTTCAGGGAGCCTGTAAGGTGATATTGATGACGATGTTTTTATTTCCTAGAATTATTTTTCTAGTCATTCACGTGAACTCAGAGCACCATATCGTTTTTCCACCTTAAGTAAGAGGATTAAAAACATTGCATAATGCAGGGCCTGAGTTAAGAGCCCCGGCCCCAGAGCCTTGTCACATCTTGTAATTGGAAGTAATTGCCAGTGTGGGGTTTGAGAAAGGCACCGATTGGGTGGTGGGGGCTGGTGAAACCTCTTTTGAGCCCTATTAACTAGGGAGGGCAGATTAAGCTGAACAAGTGGGTTGAATGGACAGACTGACGTGCTGACCCCTCTTGGACCTGAGCATCTTACCTGGGTGTCCTTTGAGGGGAACATAGGGGCTGCTGTTCTGGTGAATCACCTTGTACCATGAGCCTCATCCTGTGCACGGCTCCTAGAGTGCAGAATTTATGTCCTAGCATAATCAGAATATGGTTTTGGAAATGGCTTTGGGGTCCAAGTGGCATGAGTCTTGTTTGCTCAGACATTTGGCCCCTCCAGGGTTTGGGGGGATGCTGCATGTGTTGAGGGGAAGGTGGAAGCAAAGCTTTCTCTCTGTGTACAGCAAAGCGTATGTCCTTTCCTGGTTGCTGCCTCTTCTTTCTGGGGACAGGAACGTTGCAGGGACCTGTTGTATCTTGCAGAAGACCCTTAGTCTCTCTGAGCTGACCTCTGCAATATTGCGGATCAGATGAAATCCAGGTTATCTATTGGGGGAATTGGAACTGTAGGTTAGGGTGGGAGGGCTCATGTTCCAGGGGGTGTAACATAGCATATTTTGATTCTAACTTGAACTTCGATTGCTTGGATCTTATGCAATACAGCAGCCTTGCCACAGCTGTACAAATGCCCCTTAGGGCCAGAGCCATGCATATCAATGGGGGCCCTTGGCTGGGGAGGGAGACCCTGGGCTTTCTGAGAAGTAATTGAGCCTTTTGGAGTAGCCCGCTCCGGCTGGGCGTTGTGGTCATTGAGCATGCCGCTCCTGTGTCTTTCTCCTGTGTGATTCTCATTCAGCCACACTATCCCCTGCTTTCCCTAGGTTTTGATGTCTTTTTCCTGGGGTGGGGGGCTTGAAGTGAGAAAGCAGGAAGGAACATGGCTTTCCTCAGAGGTCCTAGCTGAGAGGTTTATGGCAACTTTCTGGGGAGAAGGAAGGCCAGGAGAGGGAATGAGGAGACCAAGCTCAGTTATGAGTCGTGTGTAATTTCCCAGGATTTTGCCCATGATGCTCTGGGATTCTCTGCGCCCTGGCAGTGGGGTAGGAAGCCAGAGGGTGTCCTGACTTCTTTCCCCCAAACTCAGTCCTGGCCTGTCCTCTAAGGTCATCCCTGTCTCCATGCAAAGGGAGACGAGATCAGGGCCCCATCATAGCCATGATCCCTCTATGTATCCTAGATTCACTTTCATTTGAGGATCTTGGGCTCATGGCTCCCACGTGGATGTCCTGGGATGCCCCATAAGTGGTTGTGGCTGATCAGGGGTCAAAGACCACTCATGGGTCACCCCATCTGAGTCCATTGCTGAAAACAGGCTAAAATAGAGAGTGTGTGTCTATGTGCGTTGGTGGAAGGAGTTGGGTTCCCTACTCTATTTACTGGTGCCAGCCACATTTCTGGACCTCGTGATCACATTTTCTTTTCTGGACCGAAGAGGGCTGGGGAAGAAAGGAGGAGACCCTTGGTTTCCAAGGCCCTGAGTTCAATGACTCTCAGCTGGATTCTGAAGCCTTCTAAGTTTTCCTTGAAAACCTCTCCTGTGTCTCATACCCCCAAATCAGAAGAAGATCCCTTGGGAATGAAATTCTATAAAGTGTGAGCTGGAGTTTTCCTAAAGAAGAAAATTTCAGAACTGTTTTTGCTGGTGAGATCTATTTTTACCATTAGATTGAAATGAGAAACTAATTAGAAATGGTTTCTTTTTAAAAATTGAGATTCTGCTTAAGAAACCTGCATTGGTTAAAATGGGGGAGGGGACTGGAGCCTTGCCCTCTGCTCCTTCTGCTGCCTTTGGTGGCTCCTGAGCTGCCGCCATGCAACTCTAGGACTGTTTGGAAAACAGTTTATAAACCACCTTCCTAAGCCGAGTCCCTGCTGAGTTAAGGTGTGAAGATTAAGATCACGGGCTCTACTGTTGGACAGCTTATGTTCGATTCCTGGGTCTGCCACTTACTGTAGCTGTGTGACCTGGGGCATGTTTCTGAATCTGTCTCCTTTTGCTCATCTGTGAAGTGGGCATAACAAGAATTCCTGGCTCATAGGTTTGTTATGAGGTTTAAATTAGTGTTTAGTGCAATGACTTGCTCACCTTCCAGAACAGTTAGCAGTTATTCACAGGGAACTCTCAAGCCTCCAAAAGTCTCTAGCCTCCAAAGAAAATTCAATCTAATGGAATCAACTAAAGCCATGCAGATATTGGGAGAGAGATTTTAGGGTGGAGAGAGGACCTTCCTTCATACTCTTGGGGTTACCTCCAGGTCAGACCAGTCCTGGTGTTGTGGGCAGTGACCTTGTTTGCAGGTGAGTCACAGTAAAGACCTGTCTTCTTCCCCAGCTCCGTCCCAGCATTGAAGTTGAGCAGGATTAAACACAGTGTTGAGTTGTGTCATTCTTTTGCCTCTGCCTGGGGCGGGAAGGGTGACTAGCTCTAGTCTAGGTTGTGGCACGGCTCTGGTGAGAAGAGAGGGAGGTGGCCTAGCCAGGAGACTTACTTAGAGCAGGTGTGGACTGGCAGGACATGAGGACAGATTTGAGAGCCCTTCCTGAGGAAGGGACTCTGGTCCCTGGCTCCCTCTGCCTTCCTCTGCAGGAGTGACTGAACAGTGATGATGAGGGGCGTCACCCTTGTGGTTTAAGCCTCCTCCTACTGGCTCTCAGTGCTACCCAGGGCTCCTTCTACCCCCATCATATGATGGGGTACTTGAGGCCTAGAGGGTTGAAGCTGTTTGTATGGCTGATTTCAGGTCAGAACTCATGATCTCTTGACTGTGCTCTGCAGTCTTGATGATGGGCATATCTGCCTGATTGGCCTCGGAGGGAGTCATGGAAGGGGGGCACAGCTTGAGAGAGTGTTTCGTTTGCTCCCTTCTCAGTGGAAAGGCCCTCGTCTGCTCCCACTGGAGTGGGTGCTGCCCTGGTTCCTAGCCTGTGGCTTAGTAAGTGCTTAGGAGAAGTCTACTGAATGAGTGAACAGTGTTTGGAGGTATTTATCAAACATGACTAAAGTGCCCAGTGCACATAAAACTTGAATCATGACCCGTGTGGCATAGCTGACAGAGGTGTATGTTCTACGACAGTGGGAAAGGGCTGGATTTCTATCAGGGTGGAAAAGATAAAGCCCTGTCAACTGAGGCATCTCATGGTGGGCCTGCCACTGCTACGTCCAAGTCATCTGTGCCAGCCCTGGGCGCCCTTGCCCACTTTGCCTGTGTAGATCCTCATCTTGGCCTCGTTGGTTGTTCCGTCCCAGGGAGGAAATCTTGACTTAGAAAATAGGCTGGCCTTCCAGGATATTCTTCACTGCAACAGCCTCATATTCAAGGTATGATGAGGCAGGGATGAGGAGATGTGCCCTCTGAAGAACCTTTTAGATCAAAGAATCAGTGGCTTCCATCAGACCAGGAGCTTCCCACATGGTCTCTATGTGGTTGGCTGTGGGAGAGTTCAGGGTACCTGTTCCCTGCAGTGGAAAAGCAAGCCAATTAGCTTATTTGGGCCCTGGGCCTCTTTTAGGATTGTCCTGGGTCATGGGCCAAGGCTGTGGTCTGTGCAGCTCAGAGTTCTTCCCAAGCAATGCCTTCGTTCAACTGGTGGAGCTTTTTGAAAGGAGGAAACCATGGGCTGACTGCATTTGTCAGGTGAACTGTAGTGCTAGGTGCTTGGATGATTTTTATAATTAGTATCAGGACCACAAGGGCAACACATGTCCATTGGGTACGATTATGTGCCACAGCCCCATGATAGACACGGGACCTGGAGCTCGGGCATTGAGAAAGGAGTCCAGGTGTGTCTCCTCTGTTATGCCAGGCGGCCGCCTCCCACTGGCAGCATTTTCCCAGGGCAGAGCCCCACATGGTGCCAGGTCCTGTCCTGCTGACAGCCTACAGTGTAGGGCTCATAGAGCCAGCCCCCAGGGTCATGAGGACAGGGGAGACAGTTTACCACATGCTACTAGGCCAATGATCAGGGTATCAACTCATCACAACCAGATTTGGTTTAAAATTGAAGAAATTTCAAAGTTGAGCAAGATTTCAAAATAGCTATTTCACCAAGGTTTCAAAATTGGAAGACCTAAAGCCCTATCCTGTCAGTCTATCCTGGCCTGTGCTAGGCCAGAGTGCTGCCTGGCTTCTAACCCCTGTCTTTTCTCCCAAACCTCTTGCTATAGCTCGGTAGGATTGGGCTCCAGGTACTAAATCTTGCCTGATCTTGGGAAGGGATCATAAGCCATGTGCATGACAGCATGTCCTGAGAAAGAGCCCAGGGCATCGTCTTCTGCCATGTACAGCAATCTCTGGTGCTGGCTAGGGTACTGACCTCAGATCCAGGCTTGAGCACCAGTTCCCACTTGACTGAGTGGTATTGGGGAAGTCCCTTTGCCTGCCGTTCTTGGTCTTCCTACCTGAGCAACAGTGGTGATGGTGGGTTGCACCAAAAAGTCTCAGCTGGTCTGTGGTTCCAGGCTCAGTATCCTCACACAGCAGTATGCTTGTCCTCATTTTCTAGTTTAAGCCATTGCGCTTCCTAGATTGCACCTGGTTATGCTGGAACAAATCCAGCTCCAATGGGAAGCCTGCTTTCCGTATCTACTCCAGCACACAGTGATTTTCCTTCCTTGTGATTTCCATTGATCCATTCACCGGGCACACATCCTCCCTTGTGCAGTAATCTCTGTCTCTCTCTCTCTGTCTCTATCTCCCTTCTCTATCTGTAAGTATGTTTTCCCCATCAAGATTGGGAGCCCAAGTACTTCCCTCCTCCCCTACTTGGAATCCACAAACATGACAGATAACTCAGAATCACAGTGACCTACAGCGTGAAGTATCTTGTGTATCATATATTTTTCCTTGGGTTCTAATAGCTCTCCTTGGGGGCCAGCATGAAGTGATTTTGGAGATTCCTCATCATGCCTGCAGCTGTGTGGTCTTTTCCACCTGAGAGTTGCTATGGTAGCTGTCCTCTATCCTGAAGTGCCCTGGGACTAGTGAAGGACAGGAATGGGGACAGGGCCCCCTTGAGGCCCACTGCACAGATTCCCACATACTCACTGCTTCCCCAGCCCTTCCTGGAGGCAGGCGTGGGATGGGTCTGGAGGGAACAAGGAAAGCTTAGCCATTGCTTTGGATTTAGCCTGCTGGTTGGGCCCATATATGCACAGATTGTGGGGATGTGGACTCCTCCTTCTCAGAATGCTGGAAATGGGCCCCAGGAAGCTACCACCTGCCACTTCTGTTGGGCGGGCGGGAGGAAGCTTGCACCACAGATACTGTGAAGTCTGCAGGTTTCACTCGGTTGGGATTTGTCATCTGGCAAATAGTCAAGTATCTGCCATACCTGGCCGAGTCAGCTGCAGCCTTCGTGGCCAATCCGCATGATGAAGTATCCAGTCAAGTTTTGGCAATTCTGAAGGTGTGGCAATCTTGGTTCTTGCAAGGGGCCAGTGGGGAGCATTGCAACAGAGGCCCTTGTGCTGGACCTGCAGGATGCCCCAGGAGGAAGGTGGAGGGTGGAGGGCACCCTTGACAGTTGACATCTGTGTCAACAGTGCCCAGTGACACACTGGGGGAGGACGAGCCTGCACTTGGCAGGCCAACAATGGGCTGATTGACGAAATGAACTTTCCCCTCAAAGGCCCCACCACTGCCTGGGGAGCCTGGGCCAATGGTGGTCTGCCTGCTTCCCCTGTAGGTATCCCCTGGCAGGCTTAGAGCAGGGAATGGGGGTGCGTATTGGCTCCCGATGGGGTCAAGACTTGTTCAAGATCCTCTGGGAGCCTGCTGTGGAGTAAGGAGAAGGCTGGCAGCTCCTGGACATGCAGGAACAAAGGACTGGGAGGAATGAGTGTTGTATGAGTGGGAGTGGCTGGGCCCTGGGTGGGTGATGTATCTACAGTGCCTCCCACTCGGCATGAGGAGGAAGGAACTTCATGAGCTGCTGGGGAGGTAAGTATGTTTGTCCTCCCACAAAATGTGGCCCAATTTGCAGGGGTTGCAAATGTTCCCTAGAAACCTTACCCATGCTACACTTCTGGGCTCAGTTCAGCACTGGCCCTTCTTCTTAGGCCCTGCCTCTCCTTCTCCATGTATACATGCATGCACACATGCACGTGCTTGCACACACACACTACCTTGTCTGCTGAGGTTGTGTGATTCGTATTGATGGGGAGCTCAGACTGCTTAAGGCCATGGTACTAGGAGACTCCATATCAGGGTGTGGATAGAGTTCAAGCAGGCCTCAGGTGATGGGACCCTCTAGTTGACTCTGCCAACAGAGACTTATCCACCTACATTTTTTTTTCTATGCTGTATCCCCAGATGAAACAAGCCCAACAGACCTAAGTCACTCAACAGGGCCCTTACGGTAGGTCATTGCCTCTCCCAGGATCTCAGTGTTACCACCTGCTCAATGGGGCAATAGTGTCGGCTTAATATGGATCTTGGAATTGTGTGAGTTTCCAGAGAACAAGGGGGGAAGGTCCTTTCAGAGCTGAGCAGAAGACTAGAATTCTCCAAAAACCCAAGGTTGTCTAGCTCAATTCCTATTTCAAACCTTTCAAGGCTTCTTCAATGATAACATTCAGTGATTGTTCTCAGGACACAGGCCAAAAGGCTTACCAGAATCCAGCCTCTGTTTATCTCAGTGCTTTAATGTCACACTATGTCCTTGTCTCTTTGTTTTCTATATTCCAGCCATGCTGGCCTCTTTCTTAATATCTGACATACTAAGGCCTCATGGTGGGCTAGAATGTGGAGCCTATTGGTTTCTTTGCTGGGAATGTCTTTCTTCCCACATCCCCTCTCTTTTTCCTTTCCATCTAGTTAACTCCTGTTTATGTCCTGGTTCTTAGAAGAGTTGTCCCTGTGGATATTTTCCACCTTGTTTTTTATTTTATTTTATTTTTTTTTGAAAGAAAGGAAAAGAGAGGAAAGAAAGTGAGAGTGAAAGAAAGAAAAAAAAAGAATGTACGAGAGAAAGAGGAAGAAAAAGAGGGAGAGAGAACAGGATTCTTGTTCTACTGCCCAGGCTAGAATGCAGTCTAAAAATGG
>CAUYLG010037870.1:0-30063 GCA_963573385.1 Cacajao melanocephalus
ACTGCATTCTAGCCTGGGCAGTAGAACAAGAATCCTGTTCTCTCTCCCTCTTTTTCTTCCTCTTTCTTTCTCTCATACATTCTTTTTCTTTCTTTCACTCTCACTTTCTTTCCTCTCTTTTTCTTTCTTTCAAAAAAAAAAAATTAAAAAAAAAAAGAATCAACTGAGAAACATTTTGTTAGAGTCTTAAGAATCTTACCAACACAAATTTAGTTAACTTTCTTCTTCAAAACAAAAGTTGATATACATGAGATTATCCTTTCCCCTTCTTCCCTTTCTCCTTTCCTTCCTGTCAGATGGTCAGTATGATGAAGTATAGCTTTTTGAAATGTACAACACAAAATATGTGTAATTGCAAACAAAATTATATGAAACATAATTATAAAAGTATAAAAAATTCATATTCATATCATCTACTCTCAATACATTAAAATATTTTTAAATGCATGGAATTCTCTATTAAACTTTGAACAACCAGGCTGATGAGGTCCAATGGAAACTTCAAATTCTGTAGTTTCTTTTGGTGATTAAACTATGTCATTCTAATGTTATTATAGTTTGTTACCTACATTAATAAGTAGATAATAGATTTTAGTCAGAGATTTGTAAAAATAAGTGTAAATTTTTATTCATAGAAGTTCACGGATCTTCTGAATTCTATAATAGTTTCATAATAAATATTTTATAATAAAATTGGCTTCTATGAGAATATTAATAAGAAAACTTGCATTTTGGATAACTAGTATGTTTCTGGTATTTTATAATCTATAAACAGCAAAATTTTAGGAAAGAAACTTCTTAGGCTTTTAGAATTTCTGTTTTCTAGAGGTATTTTTCTAAAATCTTGTTCTTCTACCTCAGTAATCCTAATTTGCATGAGATTTATTTCACTTTTAGCTTGCTTATATTTTTACATACACACACACACATACACCCACTTGTATTTTTTAGAGTCAGTGTCTCACTGTGTCACCCAGGCTGAAGTGCACTGGCATGAATATAGCTCAACACAGCTTCTAACTCCTGGCCTCAATCGTCTAGCCTTGACTTCCTAATGTTTTTGGATTACAGGCATGAGCCTTCACTTCTGAGTATAAAATATTTGAAAATGAAAAATGATCTTCACAGTGATTTATTTGGGCCAATTTCTGTATGTCTATTAGCTTCTGAAATGTATACTATATGAAATAAAAATAAAATAGAATAAGACCAAACATGAGACATGTATTTAGTACATTTTCTACCTACAGAATTAAAGCTATGAAAAATATTAGGTTATTTAATTTTTAAAAGATCACTATATAAAGGAAATACCTTGTCATATTTGCATATTTGCAACTCATTCATTATTTGATGTTCTACCATTTAAGTGTGAATTTAAATGCAGTTTTCTTGCCTTTGGAAATAGAAACTTTATATATTTGATGCCTTCAGTAATCACTAAAATATGCCCCTCCTGAAGAGCATTTTAAAATATGACACATTATTTATTATATATAAATAGATACAGAGATTGCTTTTTAATGATAGCTATGTTAAACTAATTTACATATTTATACCTACTTTTTACTTAATTATATATCATCTATGTGTGAGTATAAATTATATGAGGTTATTGAAATGCATTAAATAAAAATACTAACATATGAATAGCCCCATTTATATATAATACCCCAAATGAAAACAAAATTTGAATAAAAAATATAAAAAATACAATAAATATAATTTAAGTAGCACATGACACTATTAATAGTATAGAGTGATTCATTTAAAATTCTATTTCTCAGTAGGCAAAAGAGATCAAATGTAAAAGTAATTCTTTTAGCAGTTTTTGATAACTTTAGGACAACATACTATTCTAAAATGAAATGTTAATGTAAGTTTTACAATAATATATTCATGAGAAAATATCTTCAACAGCTTCCTTGAAGCAATAAACTATCAAGTTTGTTTCCGTAGTAACACTTTGATGAATGCTGACTACATAATCCCAACAGCAATAATGCAGAAATGAAGATAGAAGATAATATACCTTCCAAATATTTAACTTCTCCTCTCCTAGATTCCTTCAAAAGTAAACATTAAAATATCTAAATCAGTTGTTTTTAAATTTTGTCATGCATAAAATTAAGAGCTTTTTTCTAACATGTAAAGCTCAATTCCCATTAATCATTTTTTAACACATACGTGGTGGTAAAGGTTATCTATATTTTCAATAGTCCTTCAAGGTAGTGCTAATGCAGATGGCCCCTGGATATCACTTGAAATAAAAATCTCCTATGCAAAATGTTTTATTATTTCTCTCACAAACAATTCTCCCTAAATGTGATTGTTCTTAAATAAGTTTCGGTATTTTGAAAAAGAAGGAAAGAAACATTCAAAATCTAGTAATTCAAGCCACGCATGGTGGCATGCATGCACCTGTAGTCCCAGCTACTTGGAAGGCTGAGCAGGGAATTGCTTGAGCCCAGGATTTCGAAGCTGCAGTGAGCAGTCATCCTGTAATCGTGCCACTGCACTCCATCCTGGGTGATAGAGCAAGATCCTGCCTCTACTAAAATATAAAATCAAAAACAATTGTAATACTTTAATAGTTCAAAAATATATTATTATGTGTATTACCCATATAATTCACAGAATAAAACATTTAAAACTGAACATCAGCTCTCTCTCTTTCCCTTCTTGTCTAAATCTTACTAATAATGACTAAATATCTTTGTGTATCAAATCCTTATTTTTTATATTAACACACAGACACACTTATTTTTGCATATAAGTAGTATCACATGTGAAATTTTTGGTAATTTATGTTACTTTATATATTATAGATACATTTTCACACAGTCAAGTTAATTAAATATAACATTTTTATTAGTAAGGTTTGCTTATTGAGACAACCTTTGTTGGGATATCACATAATATATTTCAACCCTTTTTAATTTATGACTTTTTAGGCAGTCCTGAAAAAACCACTCTGTTTTTCTTTTACTGTTGCAAACAATGAAATTTTTAATATTGTAAACAATGAATGTTTCCTGCTGATGCATCTTTATTGGAATATGTTAAAGTACAACTTCTAGAAGTAAAACTGCTGAGGCAAAGTTAATGCACATTTTATATTGGATAGTTACTGCCAAATTGACCTTTAAAAATATATACTCCCATCAATGTTGTATTAGAATTTCTAGTTCCTCAAATTTCCCCGCCCTAGTTATTATAAGCATTTTATGTTTTTCCAGTCACAGTGTTACATCAATATACATTTTCTTGACTTCTGATGATGGTGAGCAGTGTTTTACATGTTTACTTATTTAAATAATTTTGTTGAATAGTATATATATATATATATATTTATCATTTTCTTTCTATAAGATTCTTTAACTTTTATTTACTCACTTGTAGGCTATTTATAAATGATTAATATTAATCCTTCAGTATTGTGAATATTTAAAAATAATTTCTTCCTGTTTCTTAATATTTTTCATACTTTCCAAATCAATTCCTTTGGAATTTTTATTGAGATTCCACTGGATTTTCAAGTTTATAAAATGGAGAATCAAGATCTTTTTTATATTGCATCTTGCATTCAGGGAATTATCTACCTTTTTTATTAGATGCCTTTAAGAACATGATCAATTTTATGTTCATGTTCAATTTTATGTTCATGATCAATTTTATGTTCATGTTCTTAATGTCACTCATACAGTATTGATATTATTTTTAGATATCTTCCAACACATTTTAAATTATTTTCATTAACATGAGTGAGCTACATTGCATATGTCATTCATAATTTTTAGTCATGGAGAAGGCAAAAGTTGATAAATTTACATAACCATATGTTATTAAGAGAGACTACTGTATAAAAAATGAAAGTTATGAGCCTTGCTCCATAGCAAACCGCCTTTGACTTAACTCCATTGTGTTGCATTCTAGGTGAACATCCTTGGACAAATTAATTTAGTCACTGTAATTCTCAGTTTTATTAGCTGTAAAATAAAGCTATGAATACAATCAGGTCCCTTGATAATTGTACTGAAAAGATTGCTAATATTTTTTCCTTCAGCATAATGTTTTTTATAGATTTCTTATATAAACCATTTAAAAGAAAAATAAAGTTTATTTTAATTTCCAGCTTACAAAAAATTTGTTTGTAATTATTTTTGTGATATTTGGTGAGATTTGCCTGGCTAAAAATCTGAAAGCCCTACAGATATATTGCAATGTTTAATATGGCCAAATTGCTTTAATTCTTTAAAATAAAATAAAAATATCATAGTAGTTGGCAAAGAGACACATTGATATCTACTTGAAAAATATTATAATTTTTTGAATAATTATTAATTTTATTCTGTTTCAAAATTCAAAATTTAGTAAGTAATTATAAATCATTTTCTTTTTGGTCTGTTACCTATAATTACAATTAATCCCCACAAAAATGAATTTACAATTTTGTTTACATATGAATAACATCATTTGTTTCATAGCTTTCATTTATTTATGTATATATATATATATATATATAATCCTCATTTAATATTTACAGCATTTACAAGATAGATATACACTTGTGGTTTTCCTAGGTTGACCTCTAATAGGTCTATAAATCTCTTTTCACCTAAATACAGTTTTATATAAATAAGAGGTATTTTTAATACAGATGCACCAAGGTCAGGAAAAATAATGATTCTTGGGAGCTGTGAAGGGAAACTTTATGTGGTTAGAATACAAACTGTCCTAGGAAATCCTCGATTGTTCCTGAATCATAGTAACATGGCAAGGAATAATCACCTGAACCCAGTCAATCCATCAACAGCTTGAATCAATGAAAATGCTTTTCCAAACCAAATAACCAGTAATAGACATTTGGTTTTGAAAGTCTTACAGTCTTGGTAACAGATGCTGGAGAGGATGTGGAGAAATAGGAAAGTTTTTACACTGTTGGTGGGAGTGTAAATTAACTCAACCATTGTGGAAGACAGTTTGGCAATTCCTCAAGGATCTAGAACTAAAAATACCATTTGATACAGAAATTCCATTACTGGGTATATGCCCAAAGTATTATAAATCATTCTACTATAAAGACACAGTCACACGTATGTTTATTGCGGCACTGTTCACAATAGCAAAGATTTGGAACCAACCCAAATGTCCATCAATGATAGACCAGATAAAGAAAATGTGGCACATATACATCATGGAGTACCAAGCAGCCATAAAAAAGGACAAATTTATGTCCTTTACAGGGTCATGGATGAAGCTGGAAACCATCATTCTCAGCAAACTGACACAAGGACAGAAAACCAAACACCGCATGTTCTCACTTATGGGTAGGTGTTGAACAATGAGAACACAGGACACAGGGAGGGGAGCAACACACACTGGTGCCTGGGGGAGGGGGACTAGGGGAGGAATAGCAGAGGGTGGGGGGGATTTGGGAGTGATAGCATTAGGAGAAATACCTAATTTAGATGATCGGGCAATGGATGCAGCAAAACACCACCATGGCACCTGTATACCTATGTAGCAAACCTGCACAATCTGCACGTGTACCCCAGAACTTAAAGTATAATAATAAAAAAAAAAGTCTTACAGTTTTGGACAAAGTTGCTCCAATAAACAAGCCACTCTCTGTCAATCAATCAATCATCGTCTTCAGATGTCAACTCTTATACATTTGAGAGTCCTCCAATCCCTGTTCTCCGTTTTCCCCAAAAGCCAGTATCAAATCGGCCATCAGCTCTGCTCAGAAAGGCTGTGTAGCTCCCTAAGTATAGCTTTGTGAGTATAATTTCTCTTTATCTGAAGCCATCTACCCCTCATACACCCAATATACAAGTGGACACTCTCGTTCTAAAAGGTAGAAAATAGAAAACACATAATGGTTACTGGTCCTAACCAACTGCAAAATGTGGGTGGCACATGCTGGCAGTCTCTTGATTAAGGCTTAGGCTTACTGCCTGTCAATATCACAGTGGCTTTTGCCTCTGCGTCTTGCCCTTGGTTCCAGTTTATTAGGTATCATTCTTTTTCATTAAAAAAAATTCTCATCTGGTAGTTCAGATGAGAAGCACCCTCAGCCTATTTCTCATCTATAATATTTTAGAGTCCAAGGCCTCTGTCTATTTTAGTTTAAGCTGGCTATCCTACCAGTATATTTCTCTTAAAAACTTTACGAGATAGAAAGGGATGATTATGTTTTGTATGTGAGGAGAATATGATTTGAGGCCAGAAAGATAACTGTTGCAGATTATGTTTTCCAAAGATGGTTACACCATTATATATTTCTACAATCTTTTCTTTCAACATGACTTTGATATGCCTCCATTCCAATGTGTGATTTATGTCTCCTATTCTTCAATCTGGCAAGATTTTTGCTATTGCTTAACTGATGAAATTTGGTAGAGGTCATAATATGGTGAGTTTAACAGCTAGGTGATAAAAGGCATTACAGCATTCATCTTGGACACATAGGTCATACACTCTGGGGGAAGCCACCTGCCATGCTGTGAGAACCCTTAAGCAGTCTCTTGCTGAGGCCCAACTAGAGAGGCATTGAGATCTTAACAAAGAGCCAATTCCAACTTTTCAGAAATGTGAGTGAGATAATTCGGAAGTGAATCCTCCAGCCCAGTCAAACTTTCTGATAATTTCAGTGCCAGCTATAACACTGCAAATTCATGACACAAACAAGGACCGTCTAACTAAACCTTTCCCCGGCTTTAACTATTTTAGACAAGGATAAACGATGATATTTAAGCCAATATATGTGGGGGCAATTGTGCTACTTTAGATAACAGTTTTGATTATACATCCAAAAGAGAATTAAAATCAAATAAGAAAGGGATTTACTTTAAGAAAGGGATATTTTCCAGTGTGTTTCCATAACATGTAACAAGATAATTAGAACAAAGCCTTGTTGAAACAAGATCTCAAGTAAGTATTTAGAAGACATATGTTATTTGCACAATGGAAGATAAAAAGTAACTTGAAATGACTTAAAACTTAAGTAAAATGCAAACAAAGATTGAGAAAATAATTTCTACATTCAACATATTAAAAATTATATTTGAGAAGCTGGGGTGGAAGGATTGTGTCAGCTCAGAAGTTTCAGATCAGCCTAGGCAACAATGGGGGAACCCATCAAAAAATTTAACCAAGTGTGGTGGCAAGTGCCTAAGTCCCAGCAAATTGGGAGGATGAGGTGGGAAAATGGCTTGAGCCTGGAGAGATGGAAGCTGCAGTGAGCCATGATTGTGCTTATGTTCTCCAGCCTGTGTGACAGAGTGAGACCCAATCTGAAAAAAAAAATGTAGTTCACTGATGAAAACTGGGTGAGGACACAACACAATCCAGAATATTGAGAAAGACAAAATATCAAAGATGAAAGAGAAGATACTCTAACATGAAAATATGTGAAGTTTTACGAAATTCTCTCTTCTAAGTAAAAGAACACACAAAATGTATCTTTAAAAACATACAAAAATATATTTTAAGAAAATGTTTCCCAATATAATAACAACAAAATTTGAAGAGGCAAAGTGTGCTGCTGAAATTATTTTTATTTTTATATTTAGTTTGTGTTTTGCAATGGTTTCTGTAGATAGAATATTAATATTTATGGAACTGGTAAAGTTATAATTGTATGTTTTTATGATTCGTATGCATTGCATTATATTATATGCAATAGAGGGAAATGTAATGACTATGCTAGATCATATAATAATTTTCATATTATAAACTAATACAATCACTTGTAAATTTACTATTATTAATATTAAATACTATCAAAATATTAAACAATCATGCAACAGGTATATTTAATGTTTTACTTTATGCAGGAGTTGTTCTGGATTTAAGAGTGATTACTGCAAAAATTTTTATAAGTTGTTCCGTGAGTTAGACATAAATTATTTGTTCCATTTAAAACAATGTAATATAGAATTACTTTTTTTCTAAAACTTGCTGCTCAACTTTTTTTTCAGGACTAGGTTAGATTGAGATATGGGCATATATATTTAAAGGAAATATTTTATTATAAATTATAAACTAAATATTTGAAACCTATAACAAATGATGCATTTTTGAGAAAATATTATTTATGGAAATGACAGAAAAAATAGTAAACAAAAGTATACAAACAATCTGAATATCTGGGACGTTTTAAAGAATGCCTCTTCCTACCTTATGCCTTCAAATTGCCCTAAGGTCAGAGTGCTTCTTAGATAAATTTATTATAACTTGAATATATATGTAACTTAATGGCTATTTAAATGCTCCCTGACATAGACAGTGAGGAAATCTACAGTAGTATGAATCCACAACAAGAAAAACATTTACTCTAAATAAATCTGTTTTAACCTAAACAATAAAACTAACAAAATATATCTTAAGTTTTAAAAATAAGCATTATGCTACTGCAATTTTTATGGAAAAATGAACACAAAAGAATAGCTATAGAAGTTCTGAAAATAAATGGTAATATGAAGACCTAACTAGAAATTGAAATTGCCAGAAATTGAAATACTTCTACTATTAGGATGTTTAAATGAATACTTCCAAAGCCATAAATGCTTATAATGATAAAGCAGAGCCTAAAATTCAGAATAGCTATGGAAACCTAAGCTACTCTAAATGTTTCATTTCAAAATAACATGGCAGAATTGATGATTCAGTAAATTGTTTTAGATTCATCCTTTAGAAAAATAAATAAGACTAGATAGCTATTTAAATTCATTATTTCAATAACTTCTTCATGAATCAATAACATAAAATTAATGATACATTAAAAGTATAAAAATATACAGAAACTCATATGCATAATATTGTAATGGAAGGAGATCCTTCTATGATCTGAAGAGAAATCAGAGTATATGAAGATTCTTTAATAATAAAAGAATCCCAGGAGCTATCAATGGAAAGACTATGATACTGGACAGATAAAAATTTATTAAAATATTTGTAGGGCAAAAAGTAGAAAAAAATCCTCAACAAAGTAAATTAAACATACAAATATAAAACAATAAATATATATATTTCAAATATGCACTATGAAACAATAACTATATAGTGTATATATAATATACATCACCATAAGTGTATATACATGTGTATATGCACACACGTATATATATATAATTTAGGTAAAACTTGCTTATAGCACACGTGACTATTAAAGTTACAAATTTCAGAATGCCTAACAGTATGTTTACTGTGATAAATTTTTTTATTTTGAATACACTAATAGTGATATTTATAGAAATGTATGTAAGTATTGTATATACACATATTCAAATATAAATATACACATACACTCAAACACAGCAAATGAGTTAGAAATACACCTTACTACTTTTCAGAGGCAAGTGCAGTTTGCATTCTCTGCACTGTGAAGGTGATATGGCTATGTGATTTGCTTTGGCCAATTACGTTTGAGTTGTGGGAATATCTTTGGAACAGATTTCTAGAAGAGCAGTTTGGGCATCAAAGATAATATGTGCTTTACATTTCCATGGATATTTTCAATTTGTACTATAAAAAGGCTGTATAGACTTACACTCTGATCATCCTTGCTTCTTAAGAGTTCTTTAAAGCAGAAGCATTTAAGATTTATTATTAAGCCACAAAATTATTTTTCTTTTGTAAAAGTGGTTGATCTCATTCAAGATAATAAATCTTTCTTTTTGAGTTCTGAAGGTGAATCACTGGCTGCATCCAAATTGCAGTGAACATAAAAAATAACTATATTTAACACATACACATATATATAAAATCCATTGGTGTGTGTGTGTGTGTGTGTGTATATATATATATATATATACCAATAAGAGTAATATTTATACAAATGTGTAGTAAATATTGAAGGTAAGAAATATATACATATGAAATAACTTTATAAATATGTGTGTGTATGTATACATATATATATATATATATATATGAATGAGATATATACCAATGAGATATTGAGCATGTTTGCACTGCAGCATAACCTGATATGGTCTGACTGATACCCTGGTTAAGTAATTCGTCCTATGTTAAACCAAGCTTTCGTTTTTTGTATTTACGAAGTTTTTGGAAAGTACCTAAATCTCTCCAACCCTCAGCTTTCTTATATTGAAAGTATTAAATCCAAGTACTTACATAACACAGTTAATGAATCATAAAGAAAAGTGATGTTTTCCTATTAACTTTCAATAAGAGAAAATTAAAAGGTGAATGTATTTCTGATTCATCACATAGTTAATAATACTTCCTCCAGTTTTTCCTCACCATTTTAGAAACCTTTCTTTTTTTCTTTTCAGTAATTATTCACAGTTCCCATAGATGTGAATGGGAAATCTAACTATGATTATCTATTATGTCCTGGGATTCTTGAATACTTTGTTTTAACCTTTTTGATAGAGAGTTATAATATTGCTTAAGACTTTGCTTGTGAATTTAAATCTTAATTAATATGAGGACAGTGCCAAAATATTGTCATTCATATTGAGATATATTTTCCTGAATATTTCTTAAGGTTTCTCAATGGAATTACCTTGAAAAAACATCTAAATCCTACATAGGTTTAGGCTACAAAAATTGATGTTTTGTTTTAAAATGCAGAAACAAATAGAGCTGATTTAGAATTAGTCAACTGAATCTAGCCAAAATATTTTTATGCTTGTTATTAAAAAATTGTGTTTTCTTAAGTTAGATAAATTCAAATCAAAGGCTGCTCCTCTGCTTCGTTTTAATATGGTACCCTTAATTGCATGTGCTCAGTAGAGACCTGACCCTGCTGAGAACCAAATTCTATGAAGGGATGTAGTGGATGGGCTTGGTGGAACAAAAATCACTTCAAATTTTGAGCATTATCTAGTTGTGACAAATCTATATAGCTTGCTTCATGAGATGATGCAGCAGGAACGATTGGGTCAATGAAAGGATATTAATATCATATCTACATTTAATATCAGTCTACTAAAGAAGAACTGATGTGTTGCCTTAGAATAACAATCACTTTCTTGCTAATAGAAGTCAATATAGCTCAGGCATTAAAACTATTCAAAATAGAGCACAGAATAGTGTGAAAAGTATTATATAATTCAATTATACAATATTTAAAAATGGAACACAATGTTGGGTCTCTAGATATTTAACCTGATTTACATTTTGAATTAGTAATAATATTATTCATTATAGAGTGAATATATTCTTTACAATTTATTGCTTTCTGAGATATAGGCCTTTAGACACACATTTTGAAATTATTTTTCAACACAATTACTTAAAGGCTGCTTTTCGTATACAGTAAAGTTGATTTTATGCTAACACATATTTTAGGATATAGAGGTTCACGCAAAAATGTTGGGTTTTCTGGCCCAGATATTCCCAAAGTTTACCTTTAGGCTATATGTTCTTTAATGATAAAAAGATTTATAAGTACATACCTAAATATAGATTTCCAAGATGCTAACTGAATAAGTGTGTTTAAAAGTCCTAAAAACATATTTAATCCAGGTTAATCTTCACCAGAGCTAGATTAACTATCTTATTTCTAAATTCATTTGTGAATTTGACTTCAAATTTTAATGAAAAATATTGCTTGAAACATTTGACAGACTTTCTGTAGAATGAAAGAATATACAACATGCATTCTTATTACTTCATGTAGTTTATTCTTCAAGGACCATTTTATTGCATTTCTTGACTAATAATGACAATCACAAGAAAGATTAGCTCCCAGCATCATACTATATCATTGGTGACAATTAAAAAGTAAAACAAACTCATGAATATTTAATGTTTAAAAACAACTTAAAAAATTAGAAACCATAATAACAAGAAAAGATTAAGGTATTTGAATTATGTCGTTACTAATTATGTAGCACACATAATAACACTAAAAATGTATTAAAGCAAGATTTTGTAGGTGACAACAATTAAATAAAAAAATTTAAAATAAGACAACTCGATTTCAATAAATGTATAGCAGGAGTATTGTCTTCAAATGACAGAAACTATTATATCCTTTACTTCATAGAGCAGGATTAGTGCTATTAATGAATGCAAATACAAAAATTGGTCTCCGATGACCTGACTCCTCAGACAAAATACAAGACCTAATTAGGCCCATTTCATTAAGCATGAAATGAAGGTGAAACTCCTCTCTCAAAGTGAAAACTGTCACTATTTTAAAATCAAAATCCTACATTATAGAGCCAGGCTTTGACTAAAATGTAATTAGTTATACTACATGTGAGCACACTTAGGCACAGACTTTTTTATTTTTTAGTTACAAAATTTTACTGAGCTGTATTGATAAACTTTTTTATTTTATTTTTGAGACAGAGAATTGCTCAGTCACCCAGGCTGGAGTGCAGTGGCACAATCTTGGCTCAAGCGATTCTGCTGCCTCAGACTCCCAAATAGCTGAGATTACAAGTGTGCACCACCACACCTGTTTTTTTTTTGTTTTGTTTTGTTTTTTTGTTTTTGTTTTTTTTTTGGTAGAGACAGTGTTTTACCATGCTGGTCAAGTTGGTCTCAAACTCCTGACCTCAAATCATCCAACTGCCTCAGCCTCTCAAAGTGCTGGGGTAACAGGCATGAGTCACTGCTCTTTGCCTATTGATACACTTTTAACAAAAAGTTACTTATATTTGACAGAATAAAATCACTTTCACCAACAGTATAAGGAATTGAGCTTTTACAAATGGCATAATTTCACATGCAACTGAATTCTTGTTTATTAAGTGTAAATGCTTGCTATGATTAATCACTGGCATTAGGATTTAATAAAATGTCCTGAATATTTTCCTGTCTCTTAAAACACATTTTTTAAAGTAGCCTAATAATGAATCATAAACACTCATTATTGTACTAGACAGTGATATATGCAAATAATTATTATTAAAATTAGAAAAAATAGATCTTCCACTTTTGATCAGGAGGTACAAGTATAAAAACCATGCTTGTTCTCATGTATATATTTTTAAAAGATAGAATAAGACCATATATTTCTCATTATGTTATAAAAAATGGGTCAACATCATAAATTCTCGTAAAGCTGAATTATACAAAGAATAAGCCCATCACAGAGAAGCAGAAAGTTGTTTATTCATAACCAAGACAAGTATGTAATGTATTTGTTAATAGTATTTCTTATACTTACAATTTTCAAGTAGGCAAATATTTCTTAGATAGGGCAAAACTATTAATTATAAAAGAAATTAAATGATAAATTTTCTCAAAATAAAAGCCAACATATTTATCTAAGAATATTAAAAATTATATTGCAAGATACAGACCAAAATAATATTTAGACTATTTTAGATATGTTCATCCAATAAAATACTTGTGTCAGAATGCTTAATTGCTCCTAAAAATGAAACAAACCAATTAAAAATAAGTAAGCACTTACAAAGACACTTCTCTTTCTGTGTCTCTCTCTCTCTCTTGCACACACACACACACGCACACACACACAGTATACAATTTACTGAAAAATACAAAAAAACTTTATTTTTAAAGAAACTTTATATTAAATTATCACAAAGTATCACTTACCTGTAAACATGAAAAAATAAGTGTGCTAATTCCAAATGTTGAAAAAAATTATAACCATTGGAATGATCACACATTTCTGATCTTATTGTAAAATAGTAGAACCACTGTTAAGAAATGCCTTTGATCATTTCAACAGCTGCAGAAAAAACATTCATTAAAATTCAGCATTTCTTCACGACAAAAATTCTGAACAAATTGAGCATAGAAGGAAAGTACTTCAAAATAATAAAAGCCATATATCACAACCCCACAGTCAACATAATACTTAATGGGAAAAGTTAAAATTATTTTTCCTAAGAACCGGATTAAGACAAGAATGCCCATTTTCACCATTCATATGTAACATATTACTGGAAGTCCTAGCAAGATCTGTCATGTAAGAGAAAAAAATGAAAGTCATCCAAATAGTAAAAGAGGAAGTCAAATTTCTCTGTTTGCTGATGATATAATATTAGAAAAGTCTAAAGACTTCTCTCAAAGAATTCTAGATTTGATAAATGACTGTAGTAAAGCTTCAGAATACAAAATCAAGTAAAAACAAAACTAGCACTTCTATACACAGATAATGATCAAGCTGAGAACCAAATCAAGAATTCAGTCCCATTTACAACAGCTACAAAATAAATAAAATAACTCAGAATACATTTAACCAAGGAGGTGAAAGATCTCAATGATGAAGTAAACCATAGATGACACAAACAAGTAGAAAGATATTCCATGTTTATGGATTGTTAGAATCAATAACACTAAAAGAAGTATACTGCCTAAAGTAATCTACAGATTCAATGCAATTCCTATAAAATTACTAGTGCCATCTTTCACACCATAAGAAAAAATAATTCTAAAATTCATACGGAACCAAAATAGAGCCAATAGCCAGAGCAATCTTAAGCCAAAAAAAAAAAAAAATCAAAATCAAACGAATTTAAAAAAAAAAAGAGGCATCACATTGCTGGACTTCAAATGATACTAAAAAAATCATAATATCCAAAATAACATTGTGCTAGTATAAAAATAAACATATAGATTAATGAAATAGAATAGAAAACCCAGAGATAAAGTCACATAAATACAACCATCTCATCTTCAGTGAAGTTGACCAAAAAAAAAAAAAAAATACACTGGCGAAAGGGCATTCTATTAAATAAGTGGTGCTGGGAAAATTGTATATCCATATGCAGAAGAATAAAGTTAGACCCATATCTCTCAGGATATATGAAAATTAACTAAAAATATATTAAATACTTAAATATAAGACTTTAGACTGTAAAAGTAGTCTCAAGACTATTTGCTCTGGCTATTCGCACTATGATATTAAGAGAAAACCTAGGAAAATCTCTTCTGGACATTGGCCTAGGCAAATAACTTATGACTAAGACCTCAAAAGCAAATGCAATAATACCAAAAATAGACAAATGAGGCTTAATCAAACTAAGGGGAAAAAAATTCCTTCTGTACAACAAAATAAATAATCAACAGAATAAACAATAACCTAAAGAATGGGAAAAGTATGTACAAACTATGCAGCCAACAAAAAGCTAATATTCAGAATCTACAGGGACCTCAAACAACTCAATAAGAAAAACAGAAGTGGAGAGGGGCCAACATGGCCAATTAGAAGCAGCTGTGGTCTGCTGCTCTCATGCAGAGCAATGAAAACTGCCAGTGAATTCTGTACCGTCAATTGAGGTATTCAGGTTTTCACACTGGGACTGACTAGGCAGATGTCTCAACCCATGGAGACAGAGGAAGAGTAAAGTAGGGCAATGGCACACACAAAAGTGGCATGAAACCAGGGTAGCTCCCATACCCAGCCAAGAGAGGCTGCGAGTGATTGTGTGACCCTGTCTGGGAAACCGTGCTTTTCCTATGAATCTTTTCAACCCGTGAATCAGGAACCCCTCATAAGCCCATGACACAAGGGCCTGGGTCCAAAGCACAGAGTTGTGGAGTCTTGGGGTGGCTGCTCACTATCTTGCTCAGGAATGCAGGGAAACCCAGGAGTTTTGCAAACTCCAGCACTGGGGACTCCGGCAAGGCAAGAGATCCCGTGCATTCCTCTAGGAAGCGGGCTGAATCCAGGAGGCCAATTCACGTTGTTCCATAGGCTTCACTCCCGTGGTACCTCACAAGCGAAACCCACTGGCTTGGAATTTCAGCCAGCCAGTGGCAGGAGGCAAGAGATAGCCTAGACAGATTGAGTTCCTGTGGAGAAGGGTGGCCGCCATACCTGAGGTTCCAGTTGACTGCCTAGCCTTTCAACACTAGCAGCTGGGAGGAATTCCCCACAATGCAGCACAGCTGTTGTGCTTGATCGTGGACAGTCTTCTTAAAGTGGGGCCCCAATACACCCCTCATCACTGGACAGGGCCTCCCTATGTGAATTACAGCAACTCCAGCCAGGGTTTTATGAACAGAACTCTGGGTCTTGCCCTGGGATGGAGTCCCTGGCAGGTGGAACAGCCACTGTCTCTGCAGTTCAGTGACATAGTCTTTCCAGGCTGCTGGCTCTGGAGAGGCAGAGCAGTTAGCACACAGCACACATGTTCTACGAAAGAGAAGCCAGACTGCTTCTTTAAGTGAGTCTCTGTCCTGTTCCTCCTGACTGGGTGAGACCTCCCAATAGGGATCTCCAGATACCTCATACAGGAGTGGGTGCCCACCTGAGACAGAGCTCCCAGAGAAAGGAGCAGGCTGCCCATCTTTGCTGTTTCATAACCTTCACTGGTAACATCACAAGATGCAGGAGGGACCAGGTGACTAGGGTCTGGAGTGAACCCCCAGCAAACTCCAGCAGCCCTACTGAAGAGGGACCTTACTGTTAAAGAAAAATAAACAGAAAACGGTAACAAAAAAAACCCCACAAAAAAATCCATTCAAAGGTCAGCAACCTCAAAGAGCAAAGGCAGATAAGACCACAAAGATGAGAAGGAATCATTGGAAAATGCTAAAAATTCAAACAGTCAGAGTGCCACTTCTTTTCCAAATGACTGAAACATTTCTCCAGCAAAGGCTAAGATGGCTGAATTGACAGAATGAGGCTTTGGAAGGTGGGTAATAACAAACTTCACTGATCTAAAGGAGCATGTTCTTACCTAATGCAAAGAAGCTAAGAATTATGATAAAACAATACAAGCTGACAACTATATTAGCCAGGTTAGAGAGAAACATAACTGCCTTGATGGAGCTGAAAAATGCAACATGAGAAATCCACAATGAAATCACATGTATAGACCACAAAAATAAAGAATCTCAGAGCTTGAATACTATCATGACATGTACACAGGTAGACAAGAATAGAGGAAGAAAATAAAAAGAAACAAACAAAACCTCCAATAAATATGGTATTATGTTAATAGACAGAACCTGAAAGAGACAGAGCATGGAACCAATTTGAAAAACATACTTCAGGATATCACCCAGGAGAACTACCTTAACCTAGCAAGATAGGCCAGGATTCAAATTCAGGAAATCCATAGAACCCCAGTAAGGTACTCCATGAAAAGATCAACCCCAAGATACACAATCATCAGATTCTCTGTGGTTCAAAATAAAAGAAAAAATGTTAAGGGCAGCCAGAGAGACAGGCCAGGTCATCCACAACGGTAAGCCTATGAGACCAACAGCAGACCACTCAGTGGAAACCCTTCAAGCCAGAAGAGATTGGGGGTTAATATTCAACAATCTTAAAGAAAAGAATTTCCAACCCAAATTTCATATCTGGCCAAACTAAACTTTAAAAGAGAAGGAGAAAAATTGATTTTTTTCAGACAAGCAAAAGTTGAGGTAATACATCACCACTATGCCACCCTTGCAAGAGCTCCTGAAGGAAGCACTAAATATGAGAAGGAAAAATTATTACCAGCCACTAAAAAAGCACTATGAAGTACACAGACCAGTGACACTATGAAGCACCCACATAAACAACTCTGCAAAATAACCAGCTAGCATCATCATGACAGGATCAAATTCACACATAACAATATTAACATTAAATGTAAATGGGTTAAATGCCTACAAAAAAGACACAGAATGGCAAATGGATAAAAGTGTCAAGCCCCATCAGTATGCTATCTACAATAGACCCATCTCACATGCAAAAACACACATAGGTTCAAGTCAATGAAAAAAGAAAAATCCTAGTTTCTGACAAAACAAACTTTAAGCCAAAAAAAGATCAAACAAGACAAAGAAAGGCATTACATAATGGTAAAGGGTTCAATTTAACAAGAAGAGCTAATTATACTAAATATATATACACTCAATACAAGAACACTCAGCTTCATAAAGCAAGTTCTTAGAGAGCTGCAAAGAGACTAAAATAATAATGGGATATTTTAACACTCCACTGATTATATTAGATCATTAAGAGAGAAAATTAACAGATATTCAGGATCTGAACTCAGCTCTGGATCACGTGGACCTAATGGGTATCTACAGAACTGTCCATCTAAAAACAACAGAATTACATTCTTCTCATCACCACATGGCACTTACTTTAAAGTTGATCACATAATCGGAAGTAAAACATTTCTCAGCAAATTTAAAAGAGCTGAAATCATAACAAACAGTCTCTCAGACTTCAGCACAATCAAATTAGAGCTCAAGATTAAAAAGCTAACTCAAAACTGCACAACTACATGGAAATTGAACAATCTGCCTGTAAATGACTCCTGGGTAAATAATGAAATTAAGGCATAAATCAAGAAGTTCATTGAAACTAATGAGAACAAAGAGAAAACATACAGAATCTCTGGGACGCAATTAAGGCAATGTTAAGAGGAAAATTTATAGCACTAAATGCCCACAGGAGAAAGAGGGGAAGATCTCAAATTGACAATCTAATATCACACCTAAAAGAACTAGAGAACCAAGAGCAAACACACCCCAATGCTAGCAGAAGACAAGAAATAGCCAAGCTCAGAACAGAGCTGAAGGAGATAACGACATGAGAAACCCTTCAAAACATCATTGAATGCAGGAGCTTTATTTTTTTTAAATTAAATGAAATAGATAGACTGCTAGCTAGACTAATAAAAAAAAAGAGAGAGAAAAGAACCAAACTGACACCATCAGAAATGATAAGGGGAATATCACAAGTGACTCATAAATAAAAGTCATCATCAGAAAATACTATAAATACCTCCATGCATATAAACTAGAAAATCTAGAAGAAATGGATAAATTTCTGGACAAATACGCTCTTCTAAGACTAACGCAGGAAGAAATTTATTCCCTGAATAGACAAATATCAAGTTCTGATATTTAGGCAGTAGTAAATATCCTGTCAACCAAAAAAAAAAATTTCAAAACCAGATGGATTTATTGCAGAATTCTACCAGAGGTACAAAGTAGAGCTCGCACCATTTTACCAACACTATTTTCAAACAACTGAAAAGGAGGGATTCCTCCATAAGACATCTTATGAGACCAGCATCAACCTGATACCAAAATCTAACAGAGACACAACAAAAATAGAGACCTTCAGCTGAATATCCCTCATGAACATTGATGCAAAAGTCCTTCACAAAATACTGGCAAAGGAAATCCAGGAGCACATCAAAAAGCTTATCCACCATGATCAAGTTGGTTTCATTCCAGGGATGCAAGGTTGAAGGGATGTAAGGTTGGTTCTACATACACAAATCAATAAATGTAATTCATCACATAAAGAGAAATAAAGACAAAAACCACTTGATGATCTTAATAGTTGCAGAAAAGGCCTTTAATAAAGTTCAACATTCCTTTATGTTAAAAACTTTCAATAAACTAGGTATTGATGGAACATTACTCAAAAGAGCAAGAGTCATATATAACAAACCTACAGCCAATGTCATATTGAATGGGTAAAATTGGAAAGCATTCCCCGTGAAACACAGCACAAGACCAAGTATGCCCTCTTTCACCACTCCTATTCAACATAGTATTGAAAGTTCTGACCAGGGAAATCAGGCAATAGAAAGAAATAAAGTATATTTGCATAGGAAGAGAGGGAGATGACATGATCCTATATCTAGAAAACCCTAGCATCTCAGCACAAAGCTTCTTTTTTTTTTTTTTTTTTTTTTAGACAGAGTTTCACTCTTGTTATCCAGGCTGGAGTGCAATGGCGAGATCTCGGCTCACAGCAACCTCTGCCTCCTGGGTTCAAGCAATTCTCCTGCCTTAGCCTCCCAAGTAGCTGGAACTACAAGCATGCACCACCATGCTCAGCTAATTTTTGTATTTTTAATAGAGACGGGGTTTCACCATGTTGACTAGGATGGTCTCCATCTCTTGACCTTGTGATCTACCAGCCTCAGCCTCCCAAAGTGCTGAGATTATAGGCGTAAGCCACCGTGCCCAGCCAGCACAAAGCTTCTTAAGTTGATTAGCAACTTCAGCAGAGTTTCAGCATACAAAAGCAATCTGCACAAATCACTAGCATTCCTATATACTAGCAATGGGCAAGCAGAGAGCCAAATTATGAATAAACTCTCATTCACCATTGCTACAAAGGGACTAAAATACCGAGGAATACGTCTATCAAGGGAAGTGAAGAAGCTTTTCAAGGGAAACTACAAACCTCTGCTCAAATAAATCAGAGAAGACGCAAACAAATGGAAAAAAAAATTCTGTGCTCATGGATAGGAAATATCAATATTGTGAAAAAGTAATTTGTAGATTCAATGATTTTCCCATTCAACTACTATTGACATTCTTCAAAGAAGTAGAAGAAACTATTTTAAAGTTCATATGGAACCAGCATGAGCCCAAATAGCCAAGACAATGCTAAACAAAAAGAACAAAGTTGGAGGGGTCACACAACCTGACTTCAAACTATACTACAAGGCTACAGTAACCAAAACAGCATGATAGTGGTATAAAAACAATACAGACCAATGGAATAGAATACAGAACTCAGAAATAAGACTGCACACCTACAATAACATACTCTTCTACAAACTTGACAAAAACATGCAATGGGGAAATGATTCCCTATTTGATAAATGGTACTGGGAGAACTGGCTAGCCATCTGCAGAAAATGAAAACTGGACCCCTTCCATACACCTTATACAAAAATTAACTCAAGATGGATTATAGATTTAAATGTAAAACCTCAAAATTAAAAAAAAATAACCTAGAAGAAAATCTAGCCAATACCATTCAGGACATAGACACAGGCAAATATATTATGTCAAAAACACCAAAAGAAATAGCAACAAATGCAAAAATCAACAAATGGGATCTAATTAAACTGAAGAGGTTCTGCACAGCAAAAGAAACTGTCATCATCCAAGTGGCCAAGAAATATGAAAAAAAGCTCAACATCACTGATCGTTACAGAAAAGCAAATTAAAACCACAACAAGATATCATCTCACATCAGTTAGAATGATGATTATTGAAAAGCCAAGCAACAACAGAGGCTTGCGAGTCTGTGGAGAAAAAGGAAAACTTTTACACTGTTGGTGGGAATGTACCTTAGTTCACCCATTGTAGAAGATAGTATGGAAATTCCTCAAAGACCTAAAGGCAGAAATATCATTTCAACAGTCAATCCTTTCCTTGCGTATATACCCAAAGGAATATAAGTTATTTTATTATAAAGATGCATGCATGTGTATGATCACTGAAGCACTATTCACAATAGCAACGACATGGAATCAACCCAAACATCCATCAATGATAGACTCGATAAAGAAAATATGGTACATATACACCCTGGAATACTATGCAGCTGGACAAAAAAATGAGATAATGTTCTTTGCAGGGACATGAATGGAGCTGGAAGCTGTTGTCTTCTGTAAACTAATGCAGAAACAAAAAACCAACCACCACAAGTTCTCACTTATAAGTGGGAGCCGAACAATGAGAATATATGGACATATGGTGGGGAGCAACATATACTGGGGCCTGTCTGGGGGTGGGAAGAGAGAGAATCATGAAGAACAGCTAATGGATACTGGGCTTAATACCTGGGTAATGAGTTGAGCTGTGCAGCAGACCACCATGGCATATGTTTACCTACGTAACAAACTGCACATGTATCCAGGAAGTTAAAATAAAAGTTAAAGGAAAAAAACAACAGCAACAGAGAAAAATAGAAGCAAATAACTTCATTACAAAGTAGGCACAGGACATGAACAGAGATTTTTTTCAAAAGAAGACATACAAGGGCCAACAAACATATGAAAAAATGTTCAACATTGCTAAGTATCAGAGAAATTCAAGTTAACACCACAATGGGAAGTTATCTTATACCAATCAGAATGGCTGTCATTAACATGTTAAAAATGTTGGTAAGGGTGTAGAGAAAAGGGAATGCTTATACACATTAGTGGGAATGTGAATTAGTAAAATCTCTGTAGAAATATACAGGGCCGGGCACGGTGGCTCATGCCTTTAATCCCACCAGTTTGGGAGGCCAAGGCAGGTGGATTACCTGAGGTCAGGAATTTGAGAACAGCCTGGCCAAAATGGCAAAACTCCATCTCTACCAAAAATACAAAAATTGGACGGGCGTGGTAGTGGGAGCCTGTAATCCTAGCTACTCAGGAGACCGAGGCAGGAGAATTGCTTGAAGCTGGGGGCCAAGAGTTTTAGCGAGCCAAGATTGTGCCACTTCACTCAAGCCTGGGTTAAAAAGCAAAACTCTTTCTCAAAAAATAAAAATAAAAGTAAAAAAATAACACTACAGAGATCTCTCAAAAACTAAAAATTGAACTACTGTTTGATCCAGCCATCCCCCTACTGAGTATCTATGCAAAGAGAAATAAATAATTATATTAAAAAGACACATGCACTTTGATGTTTACTGCCGCATTTTCACAACAGCAAAATTATGGAATCAATGTAATTATCCATTAGTAGATAACTGAGTAGAGAATATGTGGTGTATATATCCCATGAAACTACTCAGACTAGAAAGAATGAAATCACGTCTTTTGCAGCAACATGGATGGAACCGAAGACCATTATCTTAAGTAAAACAGCTTAGAAACTCAAGTACCATATATTCTGTCTTTTAAGTGGGAGCTAAATAATGTGTACACATAGACATAGACAGTTGAATAATAGACATTGGAGACTTGGATGTTTTAAAAAGAAATTGCCAGCAACCTATTTTATACAGATAATATATCCTTATCAATAATAATTAATAAACTAGTAAATGAGTGAAACTGTGATCTAGAGAATAAAATAGACTTTAATTTTTTTTAAATTAGAGTTATTTTTGGAATCCCATATGCATTCTCAATTCTGATGAAAAAAATTAGATTTTTTATATTTGTGAAACAAAACAGTGTAAACTTTAAAAATAATATTCATGCTAAAATTATTTTTTCTTGGTACCTTCTTATGTCTTAACTAGATATTTTTTAAGAATAAATGTATTTATCTTGATGTGGTGATAACGTGCATATACATTTGTCAAACTTGTCAAAGTATATTTAAAACAGATCTATTTTTTTTGTATGAAAATTACACCTGAATAAAACTTGTGCAAATTATGTTACAGGATGTTCAGAAAAGAAAATAATATTATATCAATCGTTGCAGAAAGCTATTTAAAATTTACTCCTTGGAGAAATATGTTTATTAATACTTGAGCCAAAATAACCGGATGTTGAAACTACATTTCTGACTCATCTCTGTTAAAGTAGCTGAGTGGAGGGTACGCTCAAGGGAATGTAGAGGTATGAGGGAGAAAAGAAGGATTAGTGTTTCCTCCAGGGACCTGTGATGTTTGGCATGGAGATTTAACAGGGATATTTAATGCTACAGAGCAATGCTGTTGGGTGGAGGGGACAGTGAGTCTGAGACTATGAGGCCACTTCCTAGCATTTGACAAGCTTTTATTATCTGATAGACATGAAAAATTCTGATGGATCATTTAATCTCATTTAATCATGTATAGGCAACTAAGCCATCCCCCAACACTTATTTAGATATTATTTGTATAGTCATGTGCTCATAACAACATTTTATCAACAACAGACTGCATATAGCAGGACAGTCCCATAAGTGTGTAATAGAGATGAAAAATTCATACCACCTAGTGACATCACAGCCATTTCAAAGGCGTAGTGCAACACATTACTCCTGTGTCTGTGGTGATGCTGGTGTGAATAAGCCTACTATGTTGCCAGTTGTATAGAAGCATAGCACATATAATTATGTATAGTACATAATAATAATTATTATAAACGATGGTGTTACTGGTTTATGTATTTCCTAGGCTACACTCTTATTGTTATTTTGGAGTGTATTCTTTCAACTTAAAAAAAAAATTAAAACAGCCTCAGGCAGGTCCTTCAGGAGGTATTTTAGAAAAAGACATTGTTATCATAGGCAATGACAGCTCCATGTACGTTATGGCCCCTGAGGACCCTCCAGTGGGAAAATATGTTGAGGTGGAAGACAATGATATTGATGACCCTTACCTTGCATAGATGTAGGCTGAAATGTGTGTTTGTGTCTCATTTTTTAACAAGGAATTACAGAAGGTTAAAAATAAAAAAAAAAAGTTTATAGAATAAGGATATAAAAAAATGTGTACCATTGTACAACATTTGTGTTTTAAGCTGTGTTATCACAAAAAAGTCAAAAAGTTAAAAAATCTAAGTTGATAAGTAGGAAAGTTACAATAAGTTCAATTTAAGTTACAACTGAAGAAAGACCTTTTAAAATAAATTTACTATAACTTAAGTATACAGTGTTTATAAAGTCTGCAGTCATGTGCAGTAATGTCCTAGGTCTTCACATTCACTCACTATTTATTCACTGACTCATCCAGGGCAACTTCCAGTCTTGTAATCTCCATTCATGGTAAGTGCCCTACATAGGTATACCATTTTTTATCTGTATTTTAACTCAACCTTTTCTATTTTAGATATGTTTAGATACACAAATACTTACCCTTGTGTTGGAATTGTCAACAGTATTCAGAACAATGGCATACAATACAGGTTTGTAGCCTACTAGCAGTAAGCTATGTCACGTAGGCTGAATGTGTAGTAGGCTGTACCATTTAGGTTTTGTAAGTACACTCCATGATGTTTGCACAATGACAAAATCACCTAATGATGCATCTCTCAGAACATATTCCCATTGTTAAATGACGCATTACTGTACTTAATCTTTCCACAGCCTGTTTTTATGGTTCAGGTGCCTTATTAAAGTTCATTACTATCTTTTGAATTGCTGTGGGTGCCAGAAATGATTACATTTCCTAAGTAGACTGTTTATAGCCTCAAAGTTTGTGAAAACAGAATAAGGAATTTTAAAAAGAATAGACTGGATTTCAAAAATTATAAATATTGCTTAATGGTTTCTTTCGAACTATGCAGTTTGGTATATGATTTACAGGTACTGAAAATTTACTGATTAGTAGTATTTTGCAGTACCTACTATGTGGAAGAACGGTCACTGTGTAAGATGAGGGATGTTTAGTAGAGGACTTCACTTTCCTGCTGATATCTCTCAGTTGAAGAGTTGATAGCAGCAGTGATGTTCATAATTACAATAACATCTTGGTGTTTTTCAGTTTCCAAATGCAAGGGGTCTAAGGAGGAGTTCATGATGACCTTCCAGATCTCTGTCTATTGCTGCCAGTTTCAAGACTCTTTTCAACAACTATTTTAAAAGGTTTCTCCTTTTGTTAGTGTAAAGTTATGCTGGGGAAAGTTTTCAGATAATTTAAGACAAGATGGAATTCCTTAAGTTGAATATTGTTTGGCTTACAACTTCAAGTACCTGAGACACTTTCTCAGATCACAGGAGCCCACTCAGTTAACCCAAGTGCTTCTACCAGGCAAGCATCGGAGAACCAACAGATTCTTTGCAGGAGTTTTTAACCAGTGTCTGATGGAATTTGTCTCTTGTTTGTAATAAATTTGAGTCATTAACCTCCTAAAGCTACCAAGAAGTACCACTATGTTGCTCATCTTGGAACCTGCTTGGAAGGAAATGAGATGTTGATCACCACCTGTGGAGGTCTGTCTTGTAGACCCTGACTCAACGACAGATTAATGAATGCACTCACACACACTAGAATACAGTGAATCTGAGTGGGCTAGGGATGGTTGTCAGCCGCTTTCAGAGGACAATTGCAGCTAACTGACCATACCTCCCTGTATCTCCTCACATTTATTCAGGATAGATTTCATAACAGAGGTTCTAAGTCAATATACTTGTGGATAATTACCATGGTTAAAAGAGTGGTTTTATGAATGATAAAAGCTGTAGGTGCCGGTGCCCAGAGTAAACACCATTAAAGGACAATTCTCCTTTGATCTCCCCTAAGAGTGCCAACCAGCACAAAGTTTACATGAACAAACAATTTGAGTAGAGACAAACGAATGTGGGGTAAACATAATTTAACTGGGGAAGCTTTATTGTCCCTATCTTTTATCCTATCATTTAAGATTCTTACATAATGGACTGGCTGCCTTCAGCCCGTTCCATGAAAACATTTCAGCCTTCCAAAAGGTTTGAGACTATAATCTTCTAACTTTCCGTAATATTTCCCTAATATTTTGCCAGCCACCCTGAGTGAATCTCAACAAGGAAACACCTTTTTCTTTCTCTGATTCAATTATTTACTCCTTACCAGTAGGTTTGAACAGTTGGAGATAGGTAGGGTGTTTTGACTGGGGTATTACGTCTGGGGCCTTGGTTTAGAAAGCCATCTAGCTTCCTGGGTTTTTCTTCACGTTACATATCCCATGAACAGAATGTTTCAGCTGAGGTGCACAAAATTATGAAAGGATTATTTTATGACATTAACTCCTAGACTGGTTTGTTATGCAGCAATAGATTACCGGAACACAAAGGGAGGGCATCAAATTTCTGTCACTAATATAGTGGATCAGTGCAATATTCTCCAGAAGACTAAGATATTCAGGGTCTTTTGTACTATATGACTAAAAACAGAAAAATTAAAGTGTATCCATGGGACAACTCAGTGGGTATGTACTGCTTCCCATGTGAATGTGAACAATGTTTGAGTCATTTTCTTGAAGGGTATCTAAGGAATTGATTCAACAGAACTATGTATCAGGTACCAGAGGCTATTAATTTATTAATCTATAAAATTATAGCACATGTTGCATAGAAACTGATATTCAATTAAGTCAGAAATTATGGAATATAATTCACTTTTCACTGTCTGTTTCTTTCTTGTTTTCATTTATTTAGTTTTTAGAACCTAAACTCATTAATTGAATAGGAATGTAACATGGCTGATGACCTCTATGTTACTTACATTTTATATGGTGGCACCTAATTACATAATTTTACCTGAAAAGTGGTAGTTATTCTGACTTACTTTTTGACTGAAGAAGTAATTTTCAGGAGCTTCCTTTGGTTTATTCCATTGTATTGGCTCGTAACCCATAGATTGGCAAGTCATGTGAGTATTCTCTCAGCTGCCAATATCGGATTTCTGTTATGCACCTAGGAACCAAAGAAATGAACACAGAATGAGTCTTCATGGAGCTGAATTGGAGTGTAGGAGTCATTAATTCAAAGCCTGTTTCCAACAGAAGTTTAAGAAGCTGGGTGTTTCCCTTCCCTAAGTGTGCAGTCATACTGGGAAACCAATAAGAGCTATAGTCTACTTACAATTTTCAAACCACCTACTCCCTTTAGGGCACTAGGCAAAGAGAAAAAAAAATACCTTAATTTGTAGCATTTTTAAAAATTCCATGGTTTACACATACCCACCATGGCTGATTTTAAGATACCAACATGATAATAGTAAAGACAGAGTTGAGCAAAGTTGCTAACAATAAGGTCTTGAAAACTGATATAACCTGGCTCCGTTACCTAACAGGTTCCACGAATGTTTACTGTATAGTCTTTATTTGATATTACTGATTCCATCCTAAAGATAATTCTACCTCCCCTTCAATTGATATGATCTGGCTCTAAAACTAGTTCAGATAGAAAAACTGAGTAAATAATTGTGTGTGTGTGTGTGTGTGTGTGTGTGTGTGTGTGTGTGTGTGTTTCTATTATACCTGTTGACATCTGCCTTCGTCTTGCACGATTTTGGTCTTTCTTGACCATACATTCTTGTTTGCTATTCATCTATTTTCTCCCAAGAGATATCAATTTCCTTTTACTAATTTTTAATTTCTGCAGTGTTATATATAACCCCGTTGCATCATTCATTTTCTGTTCCTTTTTGTGCTAACTGCACCTTTCAGGGAACCTAGTTCTGTGATTCAATTTCTCTCAGTGTACCTACTTTAAAATCATCATCTCTACTAAACTCTCAGAATGCTTACTAAAATTCTTTCAAGATATATTAATGAGGTTACCCTATTTGACTGGAGTTATGTCATGTCTAAGTTTTAAATATCTATCCTAGTAATTTTTCAAGACCAATTCCAGGTGATTTAGTCAAGCTATTGACTCTTGAGTCAGAGGAGGGTTTTCTATGTCTTCTAACTTCACAGTTTTTTGCTTAATTTTCTGAAACTATTAATTGCTTGATTTTCAGGGTAGCTTCACCTTGCCAAGTCAAGTGTTAGGCCTTCTTACATATTGTGTTGGACAATCTAATTCCTCAGGTCTTCTGGGCAGCTGGCAAAAACAATACAACTCAACAATGTAAAAATTGCCATTGTACCCATATCTTTCAAAAGCCAGAGTTTTCAAATAAGCCATTTCTTTTTCTTCTGCTTGCTCCTAATCTGAATCCATCATCAATTAGGGTTTTACAGACTTTCATTTTATAGTTCCCCATGATTATTACATCTTTGTTTATACCAAATAAGTTCTAGTTTTCAATTGCATAAAGTGATCCAGTTTGAGATTTCTAACAGGATGTTATGCTTTCTAAGATCACTGTCAAATAACAGCCTTAGTTATTGTTCTCTCTAAAATAGATAATGAGGCAGTACTGGAGTATGGGAAGTAGGTAGTTGATTTGAAGATGGTCCTAGGGAACACAGTTTGAAAGTGAAGAGGTGACACTAGAAAGATTAAGGACAATAAAGAATGACTTGGCAAATGAGTCACTGCCAAAGACAAGTGGAGCTCATACTTGTTAATGACCCATAGAATAATTTTATGCAGGCTTTATTGCTTAAGGGTTATAACAAAATATCTCTGGGAATTCCAGGCTTCTTTGTGCATTGACAAAGGAGACTTTCTGGCTCTGGAATAATACTTTAGCAAGAAGAAAGTGTGCTTTAGATGGAAAGCTGACAATTAAAATAGGAGATGCCCATTGTTCTATCAGCAGAAACCAGGGTGGACCAGTGTGACAAGAACAATGTAACAATAACATCTGCTACCAATGAGGTTCTCAAAATGTTGTCTGTGGACCAGCAGCATCAGCATTACCTGTGAAGTTCTTAGTTTCATGTTCTCAGACCTTGTTTAATGAATCAGACATTCCAGAAGTGAAGCCCAGCTAATTGTTTTAACAGGCTTCCCAGGTGCTTACAGTGCACACTAAAGTTTGAGAATAACTATGCTGTAGCAGTAGATCATTTTAGAATTCTTGAATTTTTAGCAAAGTAGTTGGCAATTTTTATGTACCTTAGATTTTATATTAAAGAAGCATAATAAAATACAAAGATGATTTTTACAAGAACTTAAGTAGCATTAATGAATTTCAAACCAGCATGTGAAGAAATGTTTTGAAAAAAATAAAATTAACCAAATTAACTTAAACAGAAATCTCAGAATTTTAATTTTTGACAACCATTTACTTTATAAAGCAAGTGCTGAAAATCATTCTAAAAATGAAACACACTGGACTGTACCCCTATGTCTAGGAGCCAATTTATGCCAAACATTTCATGAATAGTTATTTCTAATATTACAAATCTTTTGTATTCTGGAGAATACACAATATTTTAATTTCCTATTGCATTGTGTGAGTCTTCAGATGAAAAACAAGACAAGAAAATATAATAATTGCAGGTCAGCATTATTCATCGAAGTAGATTTAAAAAACTGAAACAAATTATTAATGAAAAGTGAAATACAAAGACACATAGGAATGCAAAAGCATAAAGGTGGAATCCCTTAGCAGATATCAGTTTTAATTTTGAAACTATAATAATTAAAAGCATGCGGTAATGATACAGAATTAGACAAATCAACCGCCTGTATAAGAGCATGTGCTCAGAAGCAGACTTGTGTCTGTTCCATAGCAGATCTATGTAACGCTAATAAATGACCAGGTAACATGATAGAGCCATGGAAAAGAGAGAAGCTATTCATGAAAAGGGATATTAAAATTATGTAAAAAGGAAAACAAAAACATTTTCAGCCTCAACTATACACAAAAATTAAAATAGTTCAATAATTTAAATACCAAAATTAAGTTGTTAAAATTTTAGAGAAAATGTAGATGAAAATACACCTGGAGAGAGATCCAAGATGGCCGATTAACAACAGCTCAGGGTTGTAGCTCCCAGTGAAAGCGCAGAGAGCGAGTGGACGCCGCACTTTCAGACGAGTTTTTGTTGCCCACAGACTAGGAGATTCCCGGCGGAGGAGCCACAC